>BMAV01025743.1:267709-309060 GCA_019973955.1 Trichonephila inaurata madagascariensis
ATTCCCATGCATACTCCTTCCGTATTAGCCCAATAATTTTCTTTTTGAAAAAAAAAGAACCACTTTTTAATTTCCACTTTTATATGGGGGCTGACGGTTCCTAGGGGTTAGGGACCACTACTTTAGAGAAGAGGCTGAGCACACAGACTTTTCACAGATAATTATTCCAATCTATCACAGTTTTTTTGTTGGCTCCTCAGGGGGCTCACCTTCCTTAGGTGGGTACGGGTGTCACAATCCCGAGGTACTCTAGTGATCTTTTCCTTTTCCCAAGGGGTTTACTATCTTTGGTAAACACGGGTGTCACGATCCCGGGGTACCTCAGTGATCCTTCTCTATTTTCGACCCTCCATTTTGTCATCCAATTTCTCCTTTTCTTCTTTTCCCGTCCAGACCACAGACCTATGAATGTTTGGCGCAGTATAGCCAAAACTGGCTCTTGCGCCATAAAACACCAAACTCATTATCATTATCATTATCACAGTTTTATTGGCTAAAAGTGAATTTGATATGTTCCCCAAGAAATAGGTGAAATTACTTTGGTTCTGCTGTTAATAAATTAGAGCTTATGTACCATTGCAGTAATGCCAACGTTCGAGATAACTCGCTAAGTTGGCTACCCCGATTTCACATGTGTCGTACGTACTATAAATTAATAACCATGGACTTCGTTTGTATGTAGGTAACAATAAATCTTAGTACTATTAAATTTTTTTTTATCTTTCTACTCACGTACCTTTTTGATTTCATATTTGCTTAGCACAACCTTTCAGGTTACATCTTTAGTTTTTCGTTGTTTTTAAATATATATACACATAGTGAACGTTAAAACACATTTTTTGACCAAGGTGTAGAACAGAATGCCCTTTGAATTTGGCGATATTTAAAGATTTTTTGATGTGCTGTTGATTTTATTCTTTCGAACTGTTTCTTTTGGTAACTCAGATGCAATGAAATTCAGTCTTATTCCAACAAGGTCACGTGTTTTCTGGTGCTTGATTTCTAATTTTTATTTAAAACAATCTGATGTGTATGTTGAAAAAATAGACGATTTTTATTAGAATCCTCATTGGTTTTTGTTGAGTAACTTCATTAAAATTTTTGCTTCGACATTTATTGTGCATTTTTTTTGTTGCAAATTTATAATATATAATACTTTTTTTTGGTTGAGTTTGCTTTCAGGTAACTTTCCCAATAAATTAAAAAAAAGTAAAATTGACGTTCTTTTTTTTTTCTTTTAAAAATCTCAAGAGGAAAATATCTGTGATATAGTCATACATACATTGGTAGAAATTTGATTTTGAATATCATTAAATGATGAGTTTGCGAAAATGACGAGTGTTTCATTGAGTAGGATTCGACTGACAAATTCGTTTGGAAAAGAATATTTGAAGCATCCGGATTTTAATGAAAAGGAATATCGTCGGTCTAATTATCAAACTGCGTAACTCCATCTGGGATGCTAATTTGATACAGTAGAGCTAGGCGCCAAGTTGTTGTTTATGTTCGCCAAGATAGGCGATAATATTACAATATGGTTTACTTTGATATTTTTATCGTGCGATAATGTGGTTGCCATGAGTATAACGTATATTAATGTTAGTTTTTTTCCCGAGGGATCTCTGCTCAGCAAAAGTAACACATTGTTGCAAATTTTGTGTAATGAACGCTTAAAATAGTGTAAATACTTTATATCTGGAAGTGTAATACATTAATATTACTTTCTGTTGTATTTATTTTATGTTAAAATCTTGCCACCACCTCTCCCTTCGAAATCTAGTTTTATTATGAAATTAAAAAAAAAAAGTAGTGATTACACTGATCGAGGAATAAATTAAAAGTGGAGCACGCACTGAGGCATGACGTAGACAAAACAAAGAGGAATTGCGCCAAAAAGCGCTTGGTGCGTTGCACTCCTATATCAAATCAGTAACACAGGTGGAGTTACGCACTCTGATAATTAGGCCGACGATATGTGGATTTAAAATGCAGATGCGATTTCATTTCTTGTAAGGCTTAAAATTTAGGAGAGAGCATCACGAAATACAAGCTTCTTGTCTATAATTGAAACTGAATTGTTTCATGTGAGATTCAATTCTATTCTTAATTTCAAAGTTCATATGAAAAAGGAGGCACAAAGCCAACAATTTAATAGGCTGTATTGTATCCTTATTGGTTTTATCTCAAAAAAGGTTCATTTTTGCTAAGGAGAATTAGAATATATATATTTTAAGGAAAAGTAAGTTTTAATTTTATAGAAATGGTATTTTTTATTCCTGTTTCATAATTCTACACAATGTTCATTAATTCACTAAGTTCTTATAATTCTTTCTTTATAAACGTTGAAATTTGCATTGTACATTCTTATTATTTTGTTCCGAATTTCTAATTTAGATATCAGCGAAAGATTATCGGTATAGTATATCGATACATTTTTTGGCAATCGCTGTTAGTGGTCGTGAAAAAAAAAATGTCCAACTTAGGGAAGGGCTCCTTGGTTTAGATATAAACTTTTTCTTTTTTTTTTAATGGAATCATTCCGTATTTTTGTGGAAATACTTCACAGAGTTCTCTTCCATTTAAGGCAGATCCCAAATTATAAAAAATATTTAAACGAATTGTGATTGTGAAAAAAAAGGAGAATAATAATTATTCAAATTTATAAGCATTTTGTTTTCACGCATGTGTGATTAAAATTATTACGTTTAAGCCTGCGCCGAAGCTATTGGCTGTATATCGTGGCATTTGGCGATGTCTTTTGAATGTACGAAATTTGTCGACGGTATTACTGAATATCAGTATGGATTTATTATAGTTTGGCGAATTTTAATTTCTCCACTATATTAAACAAGAGAACCACTACGGTTGCACTTGCTATGACTGAAAATAAGAATCAAAGTATAGAGGAGAAAAGATTTTGTATTTTTGTTTTTTTAACGCCATGTTTTTTAAGTATAACTTTTCGCAGAAATATAAATTTTTTGTCCCTATTTGAGAAGTTTTTGTTTGAGAGTATATTTTGTATTTTGTTTATATTAATACGCCGTAAAAGATTCCCTCTCCCCCATCGGAGTCGATTTCCGTAAAATCCTTTTTTAGCGACTTTCCATTCAACAAAAGTAACATGCATAATAAATTTCATTACGGTAAGTAGTAGTAAAAGTAATTTTTTTTTTTTTTTTTTTAAATTAATCCCAGCAACCCCCCTTCCTCCCCACCCACTCCCAAAGGCGTCAAATTCCGTAAAATCCGGTCTTAGTGAAGATATATTAAAGGAGGAAAAAAAAAAAAAAAATTTAAGTCTATACGTATAAAACTTCAAAAACGTTAATATTTATCTCTAACGCCTCTTAGAGGGCAATTTACGTTCCACAAAACTTATTTTGTAGAGGACCTCTTCTCCATGAAAGGAATATGCCTAGTAAAAATTTCAAGTTTGTAGGTCTAATAATTCAAAAAAGGGAATATATATCTCTAACGTCCCTTTAGCTCCCACAATGCCCCTTAGGGGTTGATTTTACTAACTCTGAAACCTTCGCGAGCATGCGTCCAACCATTCCCCCAAGTTTCATCGCAATCAGATGAACGACCTAGGAAGGTATAAGAGACATACAGACGCACACATTTATTTATGTAGATTATATCTGAAAAATAATCTCGTTATCTTCAGGTACATGAAATACGAAGATAGAATAGAGGATTATGACTATCCGAATGTTCATCTATTGGACAGAGATGTTTCTAAATCAACATATGATTACCTCTGCTTGGATTTTCCTAATCCACCAAATATTACAGTAAGGAATATTATAAAATTAAAATCCTTTGTATAAAAATTTTATTTAAAACACTTGAAAATTTTTAATAAATTTGTATTGAAACCAAAAATATCATCCACGCTTCCTATTTATAAGGTATTTTCAATTCGCGCATATACGGGTAATGTTAAACGTATTGGATTTCTATTTTTCTCTTGAAAAAAAATGAAGAATATTTCTTTAGAACCAATGTAATAAAATGCACCCGAAATAATTATTAAAAAATAATAATAAAGGTTTATATATATGTATTATATTCTCCCCAAATTTTAAAATTATTTTAAAAAAAGTATTATAAAGAAATTATTTTAAGTCAATTCCTACTTAGATCAACAAAGAAAATTTTATTTTAGCTATTTTTTATTAAATAGTTACAATTAATATAAATATGTATATACTTAGGACATAATAACAACATTAAGTGGTAATTAATTTTTATTAATTATCTTTAAAGTATCTTATTGTCATCCAAAACAATCGTGTCTATAAAATTTCCGTTCAAATGAATGCTTTAAAACGTGAGAGAAAAAAAAAACCTTTTCAAGTCGCCAAAATGGTCGCCAACGTGGCTGTATTTGTAATTCTTTAAATAATTAGTTTTAATCAATTATTTTTTATTAATTATAATTAAATTATATTGCATTGTCATCCAAAATAATGTATATTAAATTTCAGCTCAATGGAGCGCTTTAAAATGTATTTTATTAACGATTGAAACTTCCACCAAGATAAATAAATAAATAAATGAATATACATAGAGTGTGTGAGCTAATAGTAGGAATTGGAAAAATATTTAAAGAAAAACGACACGAAGCATGTCACATTTTTTTTTGTCCACAACTCAGTAGTATATGACACTCTAACAAGGGATATTTAAAAATACTTTCAAGAGATAGATGTTAAATTCTATAATTGTAAATTTTTTGTACTTATTAAAATGTTTTCTTAAATACACACGACATGGCCAAATCGTAATATAATTAATTAATGTGTATTGTTTTCAATTTTTTTAACATGTGATAATCTTCCTTTTCACAAGTCAGAAGGCAAAAAACATATACTACCAGTTTTATACAAGTATAATATTTCATGTTTTAACTATATTTATTTTTCATATTCTTTGAAATTTTAGAGACACATTAATGCTGTACCAATGAAGAAACTTATCACTGATGAATTTAGGTATCAATATTGCCATGAATGCGGAAAACCAGGTGGGAAAGTAGGTAGCATTGATCTTTAAATCTCTGCAATTAACTCATTTTAAAACACATAAAATTTTCAAGAAAAATATTTACAGGGGTATGAATAACATTACAGGATAAAAACTGTATAAAGGAATTTTTATTTTATATTGAAAAAAATTGTTATGTTTTGTAGATTATGCGGATTGTAGATTAAAAATTAAAATAACAGATAACGAGAGATAGATAAATCCAGAATTTTTTTTACTTTTATGTCCTATTCAATTAAATATTAAGAAAAGAGTGAATTAGAACATATTTTTAATTTTTACACAGAAATAAAAAGAGTAAAGTAATAAAATTGAATTAAATTTAATTTTATCTTAAACATATAATTTTTAATTACTTTTCAGTCTCTCCTTCTGGAGACAGCAATAATTCTTAAACATCGCTTTCTACTATTAAACAAATCTATATGTCTGCCATTTATCTAGACAGAAGGTAATAAAGTTTGTATCACAAAAAAGTTCAAGTAAGATATTTGTTAAACAGTTTTCCTAATAAATAATTATCATATCTTTCGATTAGGGAAGTCAATATGTGTTTCAAAATGCTACTAAAATTAAAAAAAAAAAAAAAAAATTCAACTAGTGATTTTGAATTATTATTTTCCGAAGTATTATTTAATGCACACATCCATACATATACACGTGTGTGTATTAAAGGTAAGTCTGTTTTTAAACTAAGTAATTAAAATAATTTAAAAAATTATTAAAACTTTACTTGTTTGCCAAAATGTATTAAGAAGAGCTTACCTTCTTTTTTCCAGACTATACCTGATTGGGCACCCAAAAGCCCACCTTGGCTAAAGTACAGAAGACACAATGCGTTTGCTTGATAATAAGAATTAAATAAACTAAAAATTCATTATATAAAGATGTTAAAATCATAAGCTGAACAATATTCAAAACATTCAGAAGAATATATATGTATAGAGTAAAATGAAATGCTACTATATATATATATATTTAGGCCAATTCTCTACTAACAAGAGATAACATCCAAACAATAACATNGTGTCATCTGATATATTCAGATAGATAGGTAAAAAATGAATATCGCATTGATTATAAAAACATTTAAATGTAAAATTAAAGAAATCTGGATTAGGAAGTTTATATAGCTATCAGATAAAAAAAATATTAGCATTTTAATAAACATTAACTTCCTAATAATACTTGGTTGACATGAAATAAACATAAATATCATTAGGTTTTAAATTTGGAGTTTTTAAATTTCCTTGAATTCCTTATTTTGAATTGTTGTGTGTAATGTAATTTTATCTTCTATATTCGATATTCTTCTAGTCATCTTGCTTTTAGAATTCCAGCTCATTGTAAACGTTCAAAATTATGCAAGAAATATTGCACAAACTTCAAAAACTAGTTTTCCTGTATATAAACAATATCAAGCATTTTAAATCATAAAATACAGGGTGAGTACAAATGATGGACCCGACTTTAAAAAAAAGTCATATTTTCAAAACTACTACATATATTACAATAAGTGATACATGAATATAAAGAGAAATATACCAACTTTTTTCTGCCAATGATCAACAGCACATTCAATCCGAACATGGAAAACATGGCGATTGAAATCCACACAAACATGTCGACAATAACATTTGCGTATTACAGTACACACGGGTTTTTTCAGTATTTCGGTGAAATTTGCATTAGAAATCGCTACGGAAAAGAAGTACCAACCAACAAGATTGTTTTCGATGGGATCATTAATTTAAGAAAACAGATTGCTAGTGTATAAAGAAAAACAGCAACCGGTCAAGCGTCTCGGAAGAAGCAATAGAGAGTGAGGTAGAGATTTGTTCAAAGCCAACTGAAGTCAAAGAGAGTTGCCACCTGGGACTTTGGAAGCAGGATGGTACAGGAAGCAGTATGGAAAATTTTACGAAAAATAAAATATATTTAAAGCCGTACCATTTGCGAGATTGACACAACACATAACAGAGGGTAACAAATAAGCATGTGTGCAGCTTTACGAACCATTGATGGAGTGATGCTACAAATGTATGCAACGAACTGGATTACAGATTATACCAGTGGTGCACACCCAGGGGGGGGGGGGAGACCTGGGGGGCCGAACTCCCCCTCCCCCCGCCCCAAAGCCCTTGATTTTTTTTTCCCGATTGACTATAATTTTAAGTATGCAGTAAGTAAAATTTAATAAAGTATTTGTTATTAATGATTAATTTTATTAATTAATGCTAAGTATTTATTCAATAATTTGTTTCTTTACTGGTTTTTGTTCCCAAAAATCGAAAAATCAAAAGGTGCCTGATATAAGAATGGGGGACTTTCGACCCTGGACCCCCCCCTTGAAAAATTCCTGTGTGCGCTACTGGATTATGCCATGTAACAAGAGGGTCAGAAATTGGACATTTGTAACTGATAAAAACTCTTGGTATATTTCTCTTTACATCATGTATCGTTTACTGTAATATGGGCAGTAGTTTCTATACTATGGTTTTTTTTTAAATCGGGTCCATCATCTGCACTCCTCCTGTAGAATTCCAGTTCATTTAACTGTATAAATCATACAAGAAATATTTTACAAACTTTAAAAACTGATAGCAAGCTTTTGAATTTCTTGAAATCCCTTTCAGTTATTCTGAATAAGAACAAACTTTTGAACTACTTAATTTTACCTTCAGAAAGCTGAAATTTCTACAAAAAAAAGAGATAATTAATATAATTTAACAAGTAATATAAAAAAAAAATTTAAGTCAATTCCTACTTAGATCAACAAAGAAAAATTTTATTTTAGCTACTTTTTATTAAATAGTTACAATTAATATAAATATGTATATACATAGAACAGAATCACAACATTAAGTGGTAATTCATTTTCATTAAAGTATCTTATTGTCATCCAAAACAATTGTGTATATAAATTTCAGTTTAACTTAATACTTTAACACGTGAAAAAAAAAACCTTTTCAAGTTTTGACACAAGTCGCCAAAAGGGTCGCTAAGTCGCCAAAATGATGCCAATGTGGTTGTATTTGTAATTCTTTAAATAATTATTTTTAATCAATTATTTTTTATTAGTTATTATTATATTATTGTATTGTCGTCCAAAATAATCCTGTGTATAGAATTGCAAAGGAACGTCTTTACTTAGAATAAACTCGATGATGGAAAACATCAAAATGTAATATGAAATTATATTCACGTAGGTTCAATTTCTTTACTATATTCTGCATCCTAAAAAACAAAAATCCTTATCTAACATCTACTCCGTTTATGTGTTACCATTGCATACCCACATACGCCATTCAAAAACTCTTTAAACAATTACTTTTAAACAAAAGTCATTTATATGCGTTCTCGGAATATAATTATGCTGTGTTTCCTTCCGTCTAAAAGTACATTTCTCGCTTATCTTGAAACTATTCGAAATACAAGCAACTTTATGTAAAACCAGTTGAAAATTATGGATGAAAGCATTTACATTTTCAGACAAAATTATTGCTAGAAAATGGGATTTTTCTGCTTGAGTGCGAAAGAATAAAAAAGCCTGTAAAAACAGCCTTTTATTCTAAAAGAGTGAATTTATAACATAAATCTTACGATTTAAATTGCTCTCGTAAATTTTCAAAACTTCGTGAATATAATATGTTCTTACACTTTCAACTTCTGCATTATATAACAAAAGGTAGTAGATACTTATAATAAGCTTAGCATGAGTTTTCAAAATTTAGATTGAGACACTCAATTGCAAATATTTTTAATAGAGAATTGATGAATAATATGTTATAGAAAGTTTATAGATATTTGATGTTTTAAGAAGAAAATTTGTAGTTTTTAAACCAATATTACTCTGAATACACCCAGGAGCTATTGACGACCAGTCCCATGTTTGTAAGTCCCTGTTTAGTAACAAAGATGACACTTCGAAATTGTTACCATCTCTTTCTCTTAACTTGAAAACTACGCCACTTGAAAACTTTGAATTTAGATTCCATTTAGTCTTTAGCAGCCACTATTATTGTAATCACTACCCTAAATAATTATAAATACGATTTTTAACCATTAACATTTAACTATTAACATAGTGTATGTACAAACGTTCAAGGCAGATAAAGTGCATCTAGACGATGGGCATGGTTGGAAACGTTTTTCTGGAGTGTTAGTAGCGACACAAAACACACACACACAAAAAAATACAGAACATGAATAAGAGGAAGAAAACATATTTATTAGTCTTCTTTCACTAAAATTGCTGGGAAGTCATTGGTTGATGCATGCGATAGATGGCGCTATGTGTGTCAAAGCTCCAGATGACGGTGCATGCGTATACGTGGTTTTGCTCCCGCACTCGTTATGAAGCTTCCTTCACAGGCCAACAAAGTGGTAGTAGGATGGAACGTTATACAAATGCTGAGCTCGCTGATATGCATGTGGCCCTTTACAATCACTGACTTTTCAATAATATGTGGATAATTACTGCGATCTCCATAGCACTAACCTTCTTTCCAATTCCCTATAACAGCAAGATTACACGGGATTTATCAGCTAATGACTCCTATAAGATACGCATTTTTTTCCTTGGAATCAGTTTTCCCTAATCTTTCACCAATCGAGTACATCTGAGAGGAAATTGGCCGTCACCTGCGTGTGTTACTACCACCGCTCTCGAACGATAATTTATGGCAAATCATTGAGAGCGAGTAGTCACTTCTTTTCTCAGTTTACATTTTTCTCTCTCATTGATTCTGTTATCACTGCACTTTCTTGTTATTTACTTTTGACGGAACTTTACCTACCAATAATCCGGTAATGTTTTCTATTACACATTTATTATTTTATATTGAGTTGAAAGTAATATCTCTTCTTGTTTGATACCATTATTTTATGTACAAAAATTTCATCGACTCCCACGATCGTGTTCTTGGTATTACTCTTTCATTGTCAGTAACTTCAGTATCTTAAAGCTGTAATTGAGGTGAAAATGAATAGATATGTCAAGTAAGGATTCAAAAATTCACAATAGCTTGAATTTCCTTTTTACATCATTGTCCATTAACAATCTTTAAAATACAATAGAAACAAAAAAAAATTAACAATGTCGTGTAAAAACGTCTTAAGATTAAGATGCTAAAGTAACAAGCATTATCAGGCGTTAAAAAAGAACGGTAATCTATCCAAAGACTGCTCAAGCAGAAATGTACCATTTACAGAAGAATATTTAAAAAGGTATACAATTCTAATGAAGATTGTCTCAATAGGGGTACTGAATAAAACTTAAGTCTTTTAAAAGTGAAAAATTGTTCGTGTACATATGGTATTTCCCATGATTAAAAAAAGTTGTCTCATTTTATGAGGATTGCTTATTACAACTAATTTAATTAAACAATTCACAAAAGCTGCTTTCAATAAAATTTTATTTTTGTTACTTAGTTATCTTTTACTTATCTTTTTGTTATTAGCTTATTTTAAAGCATTATTTTAACTGGATGTTAAATATTTTTGATTTTGTAATGAATTTGATCAAAGTTTGTTTGTTGTTTTTTTCCCTCTTATTTTAAAGAGCTAAATTAACGGATTAATTAGAACAGCACTGGAAGTAACAAGAACACTTTTAAAAATTATTTTTTATTAACTTGCGATGATTTATGCTGATATAAAAATATTATTTAGGACTGCATTTTTCTCTCGGATATCCTTTATAATGGAAATCGCTCTCATTTTTTCACCGTCTGTGTCTTGAAAGATTACATTGTCAGAACTGCTATTTATGACACTTTTTTTATCCTACAAAGAAAATCAGAAACTATTTCGGATGAAAATTTGAAATATTTCTGCTCACGTATTTCAAATTACAAAAAGTTTTCTAAGTGTTGTTGATTTTTTATTCAATAGAGATCCGATGGCAAATGCGCAAAAGAAAGTATTTTTTTATCTCTCTGTCCTTTGTGATTTCAACATTCCCGAGCTGTAGGAAATCCTTGGTTAGTTTATTCCTCTGAGACCTGAGACTGGAAGACTCTGCAGCTACTATCATTCATTTAGAGAACGAAAAAGTAGCACAAATACTGACAAAAAATACTGCGAAAAAAAGTCCTAATACAGTGCATCATTTGTAGCATTGAAAATGTCAGAGGTATTGCCACTATTTCGTCGGTGCAAAAAATTATTTCTGAAATTTTATACCTCTGTATAAGTCATCAAAAATGTTTACTTTAACGAAAGAGAAACATTCCTAAAGAAATTTTAATAGCTTGGATTTATTTTTTAGTTTCTCCTTATAGAATCATTCCTTTCGCATTTTATGATATAAATTATGCGTCGTCGTATAGAAATTTGAAACTCATTTTGGAAAATCTCTGCAAATAGGAGGAAAGTGTTTTCTCAATTTTTTTATTTATTTATTTTTTATTTTAAAGAGAGTCAAATAGAAGAAAGGTTAAAGGAAAGTGAAATCACATATTGCTCCCAAAATGTTTACATTGAATATGTGGTACAATTATTTTAGATATTTAATAAGACATACTTTAGGGGGACTGTAAGTAATGAATTATTCTCATACATGCATTCAACAAGTATATTTTACAATATTTATAGTAACATATGATGTTAGTTATTATGTAGGCTTTTAAGAGGGGTTTAAAAAGGAGGTTAAGAGATGGATTTTGCAAACGTTTTACTGTAGTTATTATAACATTCTTTTTCATTGCATTTCTCCTTAAGCACTCGTATACTTTACTTTTTTGAATGTGTATTTATAGAAATTCGGGAACTTCAGGATGCAAATTGCTTTCAGATGTAACAAGTAAGATATGATTACACTGTTAGGTAACACAAAATAGTATTTTAAAATGCAACATGGCTTCCTTTATAAAATGAGTGAAATATAGAAAAAATTGTTCTACCAAAATAATACATTTCTACACTTTTCTTAAATTGAACAATTAATTTGATAAAGTGTGATTGTATTCAATTTTTGAAATACTAAAAAATGTTTCCTAATGTTAAAACTAATGATATTAATAAATGCTTATACTATAGCAACAAAGCGATATAAGAACATTTCAAATAAAAGTGTAATTACTAAAACCCAATTACAGAATACTTACTTTCATCCACTTCGAGAAAAACAATCAAATTAATTTCCAAAAAAAGTTTATTTTCCAGTTAATTCAATAAAAATCAAATATTTATTAAAAGATTTGTGTATTTTTTACCATTATGTAAATATTATATAAATTGTTACACTTCTAAAATTCAAGATAAAGGGACCTAATTAATTACAGAAAAATTCTCGAATTGTTATGTCTACACTATTTTTTTGAAAAATATAACATAAATGGAATCACTTCAAGGCTATTTACATATTCATTAATCTCATTAAACCCACAAGAAAATTCATATTTCTAATTAAAAAACTTGTTTACGGGAGTATTTATTGGACATCTCCTAAGACCAGATGAAATTATCAACCCAATTCAACTCATATCTGTAGTGTAACAGTTCAGTCTGCAGCTGTTATCAAGTACTTGGTGAAAACATTGCACATCACGACATAGACGGCAGAATTTTAGCATACAGAAGCCATTACATCTTCCCCAAAGAATCTAATATAAGAGCGTTTTTATACTCCCTGAGAGTGGTATGATAATTTAACCCATACATATTTATGAAGCACATGTGTCTTTTTGTTCTAGAATGCACTATAATGCCGGTTTGTGATAATACTAGAAGGGATTTTCCAAGTGTGAAGGGGGGAAAAAGTGAAAAAGACTCAACATTGTTCATTTCCCTGTAAGATCTACAGGGAAATGCACAATGTTGAGTATTTTCCAAAGTGTTATACCGTAGAAATAAAGAAAGGCTTATCTTAAATTTAATTTACGAATATTGTTTAGAAAAGCATCGATATGTTGATTTCATTGCGAAGTTTGTTTTTATAAAACAAAACATAGCTGAATTGAAAAGAATTGCAGGCATTTACTGGGTTGGCAAAAGAAGTAATTTCGGTTTTTTTGGTATGAAATTTTTCTGCACAGAAAAAAAATTAACTTAAATCTACCCAAAATCTTCCAATCTGTTCAGTTACATGTAGCCATTTTTAGATAAATCCATGAATCCGCTGTCATTGAGATTCTAGTTCTTCTCAGCAAAAAACTTTCCGAAGTGTGATTTAGGTCATCGTTAGTGTTAAAATTTTTACCATTTAAAAAGTTTTGTACAATTCAAAATTATTGATAATTATATGGTATAAAGTCAAGGCTGTACGGAGAATGTAGCATCACTTTCCAACAAAATTCCAAAAATTTCTGAATATTATGTTGAAGTTATCTCGTTTGGAATGTAATCCCTTTCGATGGATGTTATTGTAGAGGATCCATTTTTCGTCCCTTATCTTGAACCATTAAACTATCCTTTATATCGGTGTTTACGAAACTTTTTAAACTGTAAAAACTTCAGTAATAATGATGATCTCAAATCGCACTTGGTTGAGTTTTTTGCTGATAAGGATTAGAAACTCTATGAGCACGAAATCATGAAGTTGCCAGAAAAATGGCTACGTGTAATTAAATAGAATGGAAGATATTTGACTGATTAAAGCTTATTTTTAATATAGAAAAATTACACTAAAACCAAAATTGTTTTCTTCCCAACCCAATAATTTTAGAAACTCAACAATTATGAATTTATATATTGTGAAACGCGTCATTTTCTTTAAACGCGTGTTTTATTCTAATTTATATCATAATCTCTCTCAATAAAGAGTGAGAGTTTATTCACCTTTTGATACACGAAAACAAAGAATTTGGAAGTGAGGATTAAATCTAAAGTTCACTAATTATTTTACTGTTTCAATATAAATTATTCAAGAAAGAAAAATTGGGATTTAGGAATAAGGATTTTTTTCTCATTCGCTTTAGGATTTTAAGAGTTAGTCTCACAGAGAAATAGTATTATTTTAAAAACAAATCTGATGCAGAACAATTACCGTCTGTGACGTTTAAAACTTGTTTTCTCTTAAAATCATATTGACTGATTCTTTGAAGAATACACTCCCTTATTTTGTTTTAGTTATTTGTAGCACTGCACATTCTAGCTACAATAGAGATTTAACCGAATACCCAGAATAATCATGCTATCCTCTCCTATTTTTCAATTCCTACTATTAACTCACACGCTCTATACATTTATTTATTTGTTTGTTTGTTTATTTATTTATTTGTCTTGGTGGAATTTTCAATCGTTAATAAAATACATTTTAAGGCGCTCAATTGAGCTGAAATTTAATATACATGATTATATTTTGGATGACAATACAATAATTTAATTACAATTAATAAAAATTAATTGATTAGAACTAATTATTTAAGGAATTATAAATACAGCCACGTTGGCGACTTGTGTCAAAACTAGAAAAGGTTGTTTTTTTTCTCACGTTTTAAAGCATTCAGTTGACCTGAAATTCTATATACACGAATGTTTTGGATGACAATACAATACTTTAATGATAATTAATAAAAGTTAATTATCACTTAATGTTGTGATTCTGTCATAAGTATATACATATTTATATTAATTGTAACTATTTAATAAAAAGTAGCTAAAAATTTTTCTTTATTGATCTAAATAGGAATTGACTTCAAATTTTTTTTTATATTACTTGTTAAAGATATATTTGTCAATTAAAACAGTAGAAAATCTTGAAATATTTATTAAGATAGACTGAAGTATTCATATTTATTTATAAACCATTTTATATGAATTGAGAAATAAAAATTCAAAAAGAACTTTGGTTTGGTACTTTTTTCGTTAAGTCGAATAATGTGATTAACGCTATTTCGAATGTATATTGTTTATTTATCAAAAATATTAGTAGCTATAGTTTAGTGGTAGAATTCCATTCGATATATCAAGTGTGAGCAATTGTTCTGTTTTGAGGACCATATTTAGGAAGCGCAGAATGCCAAAGAGCCGTACATTTTTAAAATGATTGCATACATTGGCTAACATACCAGAAAAGATCTATAAATGGTACTATTTAAAAATCTATAAATATATGTTAAATGAAATAGTGATAGTATTTTTCAACAAATTTATTCAACTCCTACTATTATTTCCCTACTATTTTTCCTTTATATATATATATATATATATATTATATATATGTATATATCTTGTTCAAATTTTTAATCATTTAAATATTTGCTATTCATCTATTCAAGATCAAATGCATTTTTTAAGACTTGTAGTGGATGATACTTGATGTTAATGCAGTTCTTTCAGTTATTAACTTATTAGTTAATTTTATTTTTTAATTTTTATTTTATTCTCTGCGTTATTTCTGTCGAAGTTACAACTGGATACAGCAGATGGTGCCATTACGTCAGTGTTTCTCAAACTGTGGGGCTTGGCCCCCTAAGTGAGCAAGATAGCCCTACGAGGGGGGCACGAGCTTCTCAAAAAGTCGAGAATAAAAAATTATTTTTCAAAAATTATAAAAATTTACTTAAAGGAAGCAAAACAAAATACATTCTAACGTAATAAAAATACACGTTGGATTTTAATTGTTATCTGTTCCAATTTAAAAATTAGAAAAGAAAGGCAACACAATACTTTTCTTACCACATAAAAGTATACACACACACACACACACATATATATATATATATATATATATATTACTTAAAATATCTGTTACTTGAAAGTAACGTATACAAAACTTAATACTTAACTTGATAATTTTAGTGGTTTATAATTAAGATCGTATTGTAGTTTTAGCATCAAAGTACGTTATATATTATTGCATTCAATACAATGTTGTTGTATGGGAGGGGGCGCGATGAAAATTCTGATTGAAAATTGGGGTGCAACTACAGAAAGTTTGAGAAGCACTGCATTACATTTTTCTAACAAAGTAGGAATTGACTTTAAAAAATAAAAAATTTTATGACTTGTGCTAATTCCGTATCTTCTACATCTGCAAGCGCATTGAGTTTGAGAATCTGTTTAATAAAACAAAAAACCGTAAAAAAAAATCTTTGGGAGACATTATTAGCTTGCATCTGTGCGATACATATTTAAATATTACTAGATATTTATTTGTGAATCATTAATTTTTTAAATGTGTTAGAGGATTAAAGAGGAAAGAATGCTTCTAAAATAAAATATTTTATTTTTTATGTGTTCATTTTCAATCAGTGTTAAGCTCAACTTTCCTTTAAAAGTTTATTTATTTTAATTATTGAATTATTTTTTGCAAAGGTTTCCCCCGCCTACATAAATTAATGCCTACATTTTTTTAATTTACCATAAATTTTAAAAAAATAAAATTAGTCTTTAGTAAATTTTTAAATAAGAAATCCGCGCATATCAGTTATATCATATATATCTTCCTTATTTAAAAAGAACATTCTCTGGATATATATTTAATTACTGTTTCATATTCTGATATGTTTAATTAGCTTCTAAGTGTAGCTTATATCTGTTACAGAGAGATATATACCCTTAATTAAGTTATATAATTAGCTAATTAATCTATTTTGACATGTTGTGTGGAACCACGGTAACTGTACACAATCAATCAATGCTAACATTGCGCTTGTAATAGCTAGACACCATTTCGCGTACAGCTTACGTTGAATAGCAACAAATATCCAATATTGTTCTTCTATAATACTTTTAAAGTTCTGATCATAATTAAAAGTAATTACGATATGTTTACCTGTCACAAATGAGTATTTAATTCAATCTATATATATTCCAATACAAGGGAATAACTGTATTGTGTTAAGAAAGGTGAACAGCGAGAAATTGTAGAATTAAAATGAAAAAACTGTTTTCACAAGCCCGAGATGCCATGCTATTAAAACTAATTATTCATTGTTGTTTTTTTAGATATTTAATAGCTGATTGAATATTAGAAGCTTAGCTGGGAAAATAGTTTTATTACTGCAAAGTTTTAAAATAACGAAATGAACAGCAAATAATAACAATTTAGCATAAAACGGATTAAAATATATTGCGCCTGGATCATATGATTTAATATTTGAAAGAGTAAAATCTTCTATGTAACTATGTTGTTGTTGTTGTGGCTTATCTTCAGTCTGTCTGACGGAGTCAGACAAGAACAAAAGACCATTGACCCTTAAAAAGTCCAATACCAGGACGGGAGAGGAAAAAAGTCCTCCCTCGAAAGTCCCAAGCAGTCCAAGATGTGATCTTGAGAGTCTTGCTGAGTCTTGCACTTGGTGCAAAGAGCAAAAGTCTTCCTGCCTCCACAAAAGGAAAGACTCTTTATGTGGCCACTTTTCAATCTAGAGATTGCAGTCTGAGAGGCTCTGCCACATTTAAGTAGGAATAAGTATCCTGGATGTTTTCTTTCATACCAGTGATGGTTAGGTGGGGTTCTCCACTCCTTTAAAATTTCAGATTTAACCCTAGATTGATGTTCAGAGTAGGTGAGGGTTGAAGAGATAGGTGGAGAAGCATTACAACCCTCTTTAGGCAAGATATCCGCTTGTTCATTTCCAAAGATGTTAACGTAGGATGGAATCCACTCGAAATAAATATCATGGGACTCTGATATTTGTGTAAGTTTTTGAAGTATGGAGACGCCAGCTTTGTCTCCGACTGTGATCCAGTTATAAAAATGTTGGAGAGATTTGCGACTATCAGAGAGGATTCAGAGGTCTCCGAAGTATTGTTCATTAAGAACTGCTTCAAGCTCGTGCTCTATTGCAATAAGTTCACTTTTAAAGACGGAGGAAAAGTTGGAGTTACGGTGGCAAAAAGACCTCTCTCCATGTTTCTTAATGTAAATGCCGTTACCTGCTCGATCACTCAGTCTGCTGCCGTCTGTATAGATCTTAATGGCGTCACCGTGCAGTAAAATTACGTGCTCAAATTATGCACAGAAAAATATATTAGGTTTTATTTCAAGTTACTGTAACAGTATCATCTACTCAATAATGGGGTTATAGGTCTCAGTATATATATTTTACCATACAGTCAAACAGTTTAAAATATATTTCTCTCAATTTCATTATGAATTGCATAAAATACATAATATCCTATAAATATATGTGATTGCGTCATCATGTGAATTTTATAACATGCAGATATATATATTGAAGTACTAAAAGTCATGGGTTAGCTAAATACAAATATCCAAAGGGCAGCAGTATCGCTTCGGAAACGTATCAGTGAGCATTGCACTATCAAGGCTTTCATTGGTTCTGAAGGGATTCATGGGAAATGTTTTATGACGTGATTTTGACCGTATCACTGGAATTAATAGACTTTAAACGCGGAATGCTAGTTGGAACTAAACGCATGGATTATTTCATTTCGGAAGCAGTAAGAGATTTCAGCCTTTTTGAAATCTGATGGCCTAACTCCTGCAAAAGTTGTCTTCCTCATCGACTCCAAAGCTTAAATTTCAGCCTTAAGGCTCACCAACTATATGCCTAAACACAATTCAGTACCGAACTAAGATTACGGAACTCATTTCATATGACTGGATTTTGGCCTTACAGTGGGTCTCCGGTAAAGAGAGGTGGCCGTGGTAGCCGAGTGGTATAGGTATCGGACCGTGGCTTGCCTTGTTACGAGTTCGAGCCCAGTACCACTAAAGACCCACCGTGTAGGGCAGCTATGCACGTTAAATCTGTCGAGAGCTGAAACGTCCTCCCGTTGGTGTGGTGTGGTAGTTAGGAGAGGGGGGGTGCCAGCTCAGGTGTCGTCCACGTCACTTGACCATGGTTCAAAATTACGTGGTCCGTCGCCAAAAGCCCTCGTGTAGCTAAACAGTGCGACGTTAATAATCAATCAATCAATCAATCAACCGGTAAAAAGAGAGCTGACCAAAAAGCTAAGCAAGGAGCAGAGTAGTCTCAACCGAAAGTGCCCTGGACCCTCAGAAGAGAAAAGAGCATTATAACCACATTGACAAATGTACTGACATGATCCAAAACCCCAAGAGCCTTGGAAACCTATGGAGAAGCTTGGCCTCTGTGAGTCCTATCCCGAGGCACCTGGGGAGAATCAAGGCCGTTGCCGGCTTTCGCCTAACCACCGGACATGACTACTTAGGAGTGTACCTCCATTTGCTTCGACCGCTTGTCAAATGTACTGAATTCCATGAATACCCCACTTACGATGTCGTCAGTCTGTACTGGGAGGCTCGGCGTCAAATGGACAAGAAGCCAAGCACGGGCGTTTGATAAATAATAATAATAGCCTTTCTCGATTCTTACAGAAGTATATGCCGAGAGTATATAATTTGTGACATTACGTCCTATATACCATGGCAAGCTATTCTACCCCTGCGACGAGTTATCCTTTAAATGACACTACGTAAAATACTAAGAGCAAATAATGCGGAACGCACAAATGTAGTAATGCGACATATAGTATTTATCAGATGTAGCAACGGTAGATGGATTCGAATGCGTTTACACATTTGGCAACACAGCCTATGCTAAGCTAACTAACTTAAGTAATGGGCACTAGATAACTGAAGAAATGTCACTTGTGTGTGGTTAGATAAGTCACAATTTCATTTGATAAGAGTTGCTGGTAAGGTTCGAATGTGGAGCAGACCTCTCGATACCTTTTATGCTAAGTTATCAACTAGGTACTGTGCACGGCATTAGTTCCTTAATGGTGTAAGTTATGTTTATATGCCATAGACAGGATCTTCTGTTCAAACTGAATCTATTGAAATTGTTCAGCGACCATTCAAGACCATTTGCAGCGATTTATGGACTTCATGTATACAAACAAAAATGGAAACTATAGGTTGGCATTGTGCAATATCATCGGGCCTAATTAGTTTGCTATTGGTTTTAGGAACATTTTAGACAGTTCCAGCAAATAATTTATCTACCTAAATCCCAGACATGACTCTCGTGTAATAGATATGAGATATTATCGAAAAGTCAGTTCCTACACAAAATGGCGCACTGACAACACTTCCCCGATTATAGAAGGCTTTTGAGGCAGAACTTCTGCATAACTCTTCATGTGGCTTCGACGATACAATATGTTAGGAGGTATTCTATGAATTTTGGTATTTCAGTATATACAACACAAAAATACTTTTTAATAAGTAAACAACTGACTTTTTAATGAACTTTCTGTGTTGTTTTTTAAATATAAATATCTCTGAAATTTCAATTACTTTCAAAAACATTATTAAAGCAATGCTTGCAAAAAACACCAAGACTAGGTTCCGAATATCCAGGTATTAATTAGATCATTTTAGATAAAAAAAAATCGAAAAAGAACACTTCGAACTACCGTGAAATATTTTTCAGCAATAAATGAAATTACGTTAAGTTATTTTTAATAATTAATAATGTGCACAAGTATAATTAAATTTTTATATCAATAACTATTTATTTTAAGTATAGTATATTTTATCTAAATTTAATATGATGAAAACAAACAAAACAAAACTCTCTTTACTAAAAAGTCTCTATTTTGCTCATAAAATGTATCCATATACGTATTTAAAAAGATATAATGGAAAATGAGTGCTGTTGTGTTAAAAATATTTTTCCTTTATACCAATCAAATAAAGTGTAAGAAACGAAATGCTTAGAAAACAACATTTTAAAAATAATTGGTGGATATTGTACCATTTTTGTATCTCATTATTTTAATTGTTCGAATAAATAACTTTCTTGTAAGTACTACTTTCTGTTCTATCATTTTTTTTTAAATTTAGAGATGCATTTTAACAGACACTTATAGTTTTTATCCTTAAAAATACATACTGACAATGTTAACTTCTAAAGTATATATACAAAATAAAAATGTTAAATAAATGAATAATTTTTAAGCCTATTCATAAATTTAATGCCTTAGAGTTCTTTACAAGTTTGTTAATTACAATGTCTGATTTTAGTCTTGAAGAATTCCTTTTTTACATTTAAACACATTAAAACTAATTTATGTTATAACATTAAATTAGAAACTTTACTCTTCTAAAGAATTACGTTGAAGCACGTATCATAAAAACGTTCAAAACTTGTGATTCCATTATTTTTTATTTTACTCCCTAACTTCAAAGTTACTCGTATATTTTTAACATTGTATATTGTCCATTTAAACACTTTAAGTGCATTTTAGTGTTAGCAATACTAATCGAATTAACAAGTTAATATATTTTTTTTTCATCCGACAAGTAATTTTAACAGAAATATGTCGTGAAAAGTTATTCAGTTCCCTAGAGTAATTATGTACAGTCAGTGAAAAATGTTTTCTCATTTACCTTTGGTACAAGTGCATTTGAAGTAATGCAAAAAAAAACTACATTTAGTTAAATCCTAATTTCATTTTAAAACCGGTGACGTTTTTATCCAAAAGAACTGGAAAAGGAATAAGTCCTTTGAGACCAGGAGTTATCGAACCTTACATTTATCGCTGATGCTTTTAAGTATCGGGAATTGCTCAACAAAACACAAGTAAATGCGCCCGGGGAATCATTAAACAACCTTTTAGTGTTATAGCTTTGATTTAGTTAAAATGTTTATTTACTTATCTTTAACTCCTGTTGATGGTGGATAATATATCACTCGTATATATACGTAAAGCTGAATTGCAAGCAGAATGATGTGTATGTTTAATTTGGGCCCAATTTTAGCTCTTACGTTTTTTTATCGCCAACTTGGTGAATTAAACTTTTATCTTGTTATTGGATAGACGTACTCTTACTAATGCGATCTTTCCATTTAAAAATTAATCCACAGATTTTTGAAGATTTTTCTTATAGCTCAGAAATGGGGTATTAGTTAACAGCATTTAATTGGAATTACTATATGTCTCTTAATAAATATTGATAGTAGGACAAAAATAACTTAACATATTTCTTGAACGAAACAAATGGTACTAACGTATTATCTGTCGACCAATTTCTTGAAATAAAACACTTTGTCAAATGTTCCAATATGTAAACAGTAGTGGAAAGCTGCTCCTCAGCATCTTCTAAGACAATAATAGTAACAATGACAGCATTAGACCTCATCTCTTTTTTTGGCAAAATTGGTAGTTATAATACGTAAGAACCAAAAAGGCTTAGTATAACACATTATATATATATATAGCAAATTATTAAAGCTACATCCTCTGTGAGTTGTTAACGATATCACCTTGAAATGTAATGTTTACAATCATTACTTTAATCTATTATGATTAGCTATATGTTATAGCATTACTTTAGAACCCGAGTTCAGTGTAAAAAAAACCACTGTTGCCAAACTTTAGCGCCATATATTTATCTGTTATCACGACAAAAGACCAATCTAGGATTCTGCTATTCGATAATATCAGAGTAATAATCAACTTATAAAATGTAGGAAAGTGGGAGTTTAAAATTTAAAAAAAAAATTAAATATCAAGTTTTAGTTTGTCAATTCAAAGGATTCTATAAAGATAAAATTAATAATAAAATTCCATTGGTGATTAATATTTCACCAACCACTTATCCTCTGAGATCATCGTAAGATAGGTCAACACTTATGTAGCATTTGAATGTCTATGTGTTTTTATTTGTGTGTACTATATTTGTTCTTTTTAATAATAATTTTTTCATACCATTCGCATGCTTCGCGACAAGTACTATATAATTTAAAAGTCCATTAAAAGTCATTATAATGTTTTTTGGAGTAATGATATTTGAAGAATACGTATGATTCCACGGGTTTCTGAATAAATGTGATTATAGAAAAAATATTTGCTACTGCTATAAATAAACACCTACCAATAAATAATACAATTCTTTTGTACTTAATAAAATTTTATAATTCTATATTTCCTTCATGATTAGGCTGATGCGTTCTTAATCCTCCAGTTTATTTTGCGTAATATTGTACGTGATTGTACGTACTATTGTACGTGAAGGGGTTTATCTTAATAATTCATATGTTTATTCTTTTTGTCATTCACTACAAATGAAGAATGATCGATTAATATAATAGATATGATATTGTTTGCTCCACTCGACTGCTATTTTAATTTGTGCAAATACAACATCGATATCATTTTCAATTAAAACTGTCAACTTCCTTTTCTAATGCAACGGACAAAAAAACAAAGAAATGTGTTTCTAATTACTCATTAATTGGACAGTGTGCCGCAAGTTGTCAATCCACTGAATATAAGAAAAAAGAAAAATATTTCACATATTTATAGAAAATTCCACTAAAAGTTAATGTGTAGTAAAATTACTGCTAAATACTAAGTACTTGTAATATGTGTAACATTTCCAAGTATATTTTTATCCAAATAATATTTTCTTAAATATATAAGTTTAGTTCTGAGACAACAAAGAATTTTTAAATAAGTTACAGTTTGTAAAATGCTCTTTGTTTTCTTTCATTGCAGACTGAACAACTTACATTCCTGTGGGTCTTATTTATCATGATTGTGGCTGGCAACAGTGCTGTACTTGTTGCCCTGATGTTGTCCAAAAATAGAAAATCTAGAATGAATTTCTTTATTATGCATTTAGCTATTGCAGGTAATGAAGCATTTTATTCCTATTTTTGTTATGTTTTATTAAAAATAAAATAGCAGCTACTTAACAACTAATCATCCTAATTTTATATTTCTCTAAGTTTTTGTAGCTAGATGTTTAACATTAAAGAAAAATTATAATGTGTGTATATATATAAATGTTCAATAAAAAGCAAATTTTATTACGCGTATCCCTAAATTGATAAAACTCGTTATTTTTGTTCTAAATTACTTTCTAAGTAAAGAGGATATAAAGGAAGAGAGGTTTTGATAGAATAAGAGGAGTAAATGTACTAATTAAGACGAATAATGCTTACTATGGAACTAAGCGTTGTAATACACTCCGAGTTGCAGAAAAACGTAACTTGAACGGTCAGCAGTGAAAAGGCAAATAAATAATGAAAATCATAAGCTGCTCAAACTCTTTTATTGGCATCAGATAAAGACTCAATGTTCTGTGTGGAGTTGCACAATTACTACCAGTAAATGAAAGAATTGTGCACTTTCTCAGGCATGGAGCCAGGTTTATTTTATCTGCTGCTACAGCGATTCTTACTGAAAAATCTTCCACGTTGTTCACAGGTAATTTTATATCAAAGATTTCATGTGCATGCAAAGATTTCATCAAAGGTTTCATACAAGAAGTGTAATTGATTTAGATCTAGTGAACTTGAAGACTAAGCAATAGAGGTGCGCTACTTCCATTTTATAGTGTTGGATATGTGACATTTAGGAAGCGTATGACTACGATAAAAAAAGTGAGCTGGTGAATGAACCACATGTCTTTCTGTGTGGTAAGTAAAATAAGCTACAATAAACTGGAAAGCATTTTCTCCTGAACAATACAGTATTGTACACCAGTCAAACGTTTTGCCAACAGATAGGGGGACCAACTAGGTTATCCCATGGATACCTTCTTCTATATTTGTCAAAAATGTTTTCTCGTATTAACACTGGGCGTTTAAGCAGAGATTAGTGTCAACCCAGATGTGCTCATTCCGAGTAATAGAAATGCATAATCTTCTAAGCGATGTCTCATCAATGAATAAGACTAAGACAGAAAACTGCGAGCTATTCACTCTCACATGCAGCATCCACAACTTAAAATATAGATTATCGTAAAGAGTCATCACCGTTTAAATATTAAATCTTTAACCCGTGGAAATGCTGTGCGCTTTCCTCATGTCAAACACTTTTCACCCTGCTGTAGCAGAAACTAATCTGTCCAAGACCGGCGTCTGTACATTCATCGGATTTGAGCTAGTAAAACTGGCTTGTTAAAGACAGTCTCATAACAACACGTGATGGTAGAGCTCCTTGAAAACATTGCATCGGAAATCGCTCATATGTTTTATTTGGTTGACCATGCATTAGATGCATAAGTATAATCCGTTATAGTTTCTATGAAGTCAATCCGGATTGCATTATCACGGTATTAGTTCATCATTGAAGATGTACCGCTTTTAAAAAACAACATTTGCATTAATTGGCTTTGTACGAAACCTTGATAAGCCAATCAGCTACAAATGCCACTGTTTCTTCGCACTGGAAATTCACATACGCCGAATGTTTGATAATGAGGTTTTGGAAATTTGCTACCTCTGTGGCGTGAAAAAAGTCCCGACGGAGATAATTACGTGTTCTTACAGAAGGGGTTTCTAAGTCATTCTTGTTTGCTTCTTTCAACTCAAATGAGATCTGTATGTGTGTTTTTCGAATGCAAACATTATGGGTCGTAAGAGGATATTGGGATACGAAACCAAAGTTCTATTGCTTTGAAATCTAGCTCTTTAACCCTTTCGAGGGTCATTTATTGCCTTTTCGGATTTCTTGTAATTTTTATGTTGTATAAACAATTAAACAAAAGCATTTAATGAATATTTTTTTTTATTTTACGGAATTTTATTTTTGCATTTAAATTTTTGGGGTTGGAAAAATAACTCCCAATGAGCCATTCACCATCATAAGGAAAGTTAAATTTAAGGTATCCGACTGCGTTCGCAACCGTGATTTTAAAAAGACGCATAAATGGATAATTTTCATGATATTTAGTGTCACTTAGATTAGAATACATGTATAAAATTGTTTTAAGGACATTTTGACAAAAAAAATTTTTTAAAAATACAATATTTTGGCAAAAAATTAACTTAGAATAATCTTTTTTCTTAAAATTGAGCCCCTCTGTTGTTGTAAAATATGGATAAACCCACTCCTAAGTTATATATTTCAAAAGTTCTAGTTGAGCCTCTGTACAGAGATCTGAGCTATATACTGGCAAAATATTATTACAATAGAAGCATTTTTCGCAAAAGGAGACTATTTTGAAAATGGGTCATTCTATGTTCATTGTTTGTCAAAATATTGTACTCAAATAAATTTTTATTATAATACTATTCTTAAAACAATTTTACATACATTTTCTAATCTAAGTGACACAAAATATCATAAATATTATCCATTTATACGCTTTTGCAAAATCACGGTTCCGAAAGCAGTCGAATACCTCAATGGTGATTATTTGGCAAGAAAAAGTGAAAAGCATGTTGCAATGCACAAGGGGACATCACATTCTGCACACATGCAGCGGGTCCTCTTTTCTTGTTCCTTTCTGCTACATTGCCTACATCATCTATAGTTGGAAACCATCTTTGGCATATGATTTCCCACACTGGCTAAGCGCACATCATCCGGAACTACACACTTCTTTGCATGGAAGCTAGCATGACCTCCTTTCCATTTTCTTGAGATATATTCGTCTATTATCTGACGAACTAAAGCTATGCGGAATGTTTTCTGGCCTAAACTTCTGTTTCTTTTCTTCACTTGCCACAGTATGAAACTATTTACAAGGCAAGGTTAGTAAAAAAATAAAAGATACGATGCTAACATTTAACAGATCTTCATATTTGGTATCTTTCTTTTCTTTGATCGAAGCGATCAACTCCTCCCATGACATCGTTATATGCAGTTGAAGCTTTTGGACAAGGTACCTCTCCTTCAGTACCAAATCTTTGTCCAATTTACAGGGGTCATAATCGCTGCATTATGTACAATAGCACAAAACTAAAAAGGAAATTAGTCTTCCCATCGTTATAATAGCAAGATCAATATATTATAATTTGCTTTGCTCTTCCGCCAAGTGTATTTTGTAAGATCATGTAGATGGGAAGTAATCTTCCCAATGCCCACGAAAGGGTTACCCTTTCAACCACCATGACCTCTCAGGTATTAAGAGTAAAATTCTATCCTAGGATTTACATAAATATTGATCTTGGTGGGTACAAAAACACCTGCCACCAATCTGGTATAGCGGTTAGTGACGCTGACTGCTTTGCCGTAAGGTCTGGGTTTGAATCTCGCAGAAGACATGTGCGCTGTATGGGGGTACTCAAAATAGCCATCGAGCCGCAAGTTCCTTCTTAAGGTTGGTGGAAAATAAAGGATGTAGAGGGAGGCCCCTGAACATCTCTTGGGAGTTCTCCCTCAAATTTGGAGTGGTACCGAGTCAAATCATACAGTCATCTGTGTGGTGCTCAAAGCTATGGCTAACGATAACCATACATCTAGATCTTTGAAGCAATGAATTTATGGGCCTCGATCTGACACCATCAGACAGGTGGCATTAGCAACAACTACCCCCTTCTGTTTTGTATAAACCTTTCTTAATATCCTGTAGATTTGTTTGAAAAACATTTATATCCCATGTTCGAAGATATGCGATGAGTAAAGCACACCTAGTGATTAGAGCATCGGACTCCAGACCAGAAGGACTAGGTTTGATGCCCGATGCTACCAAATACCCTCCGAGTACACACGGAGTACGTACTCGTAAATTCAGGGGGTCCGAAAGTTGTGTGGGCTGTATCTCGAGTGCAGGAGACTAGATAATATTCCCTCCCCTTCAGTTCCATGCCTAAATTGTGGAGGTGGAGATAGGTTGTGTCGCCATCTATCGTCCTTTCGGGAATTTCGCCGAGCTAATTCGTACTGCCACCTGTATGGTGCTTAAGGCCAATGCCAACGACAGGCGTACGTCTAGCCCCTTGCCTCGATGAATTTTATGGGCCTCGATCTGACAACGTCAGACAGGTGGCATTAGAAACAACAACAACAACAAAGCAGACGTGTGTTGTTTAAAGCAGTATTACAGTTGTATGCAGAAGTATTATTTTGTTTACGCAATATTGATGCTACAAGTCTAAACAAGTGTCTCTTTAAAAAACGTTTGGTATTTAAAAGAAACAATGTTCATCTAATTTTACGATAATGTAATTATATGTGTAGAGAGTAATAGATATATAGATATATATGAATGATTTTCTAACTTTTTATAATGGAATTTATTTGCACCATTTAAGAAAATTGAAATCTTAGGAATATAAAGCCATGAAAAAGGTGGAAGAAAATAAACTATTTTGAACTGCTTAAATCTTGCATTCGATTCAACTCACGTAAAATTATCGTTTATTACTCAAACTTGAAAAGACTTCTAAATGTACTTTAAATTTCTTCCGCTCTTTAGTTTTATAGCTGTTTTACACCCAACATCATTACACTGCTTTATTTGAGCTTTTTATGAGAAGCTTTTCGTTTAGTTTATTTAAATATCTGAAATAAATTTTATTATTCGTAACTCTTAATGGAATTTCAGCATTTTAATTTGAAAAAAATCTATTAAGTTTTGTTCGATACGCTTTATAATTAAATGGGGTTTTTTTAACCTTTTCTAAGCTGCATTTTATTGCTATAATTATAAATTCCTTTTATAAAAAAAATATATTTAGCTGATAAAACTTTTCTGCTTAATTTAACGTCTTAAAATTTAGTTATTCGTTTTAACTGCAAATTTTGGAATGTAAATTTAGCGGAAAAAAAATAATAATAGGCATATTTAAATGTACGCTCATGTTCAAATTAAGAAAATTTGCATTTTTTTGCCGAAGTTCCTGAAAAAAATGTAAAGCAAGCATTATTTATGTATATTATATGTAAGAAAAACTCACTACCGAGGAATATAGTTAAGTCCATAAAACGTTGTTTGAGAGATTTTCAATACAAAAATAATTATATAAATTTCATTTAACAGAATAAAACTAACCGAATAAGTATTAAAAGCATATTAACCCAAATTTTCCCGGGATGAACAAGGTCGACACAGCCTTTCATCTTTACTGCAGTGGGTCGATAAATAAGTACCAAGCTTGCATGGGGACTTAATCACTGGGGGTCTCGCTTCAGACTGACAACCTGATCGGGACATTTGCTCATGCACCTCATCTCCCAATTGTAAAGTATACTGGGATGGCCAAAGTAGGCCCTGACCCTTATGGGCTGTTGCGCCACTGAGTTTGAGTTTTTATATTAACACACATATGTTTATAAAAATAACTAATATATATAAAATATAAAAGAAGTTTATATCCATATACAGAAGTTTATATACCCTGAAATATAAAGAAAATAAACTATTCACTCAATCACTGATCACGATATCTCCACAAAATTAGACCTGCAGACTTGAAATTTAGTAAGCATGTTTTTTTGTTGTTGTTGTTGAGTAGAGATCGCCAATTTTGTAAAAATTGACTCCCAAAGTAGGTTGAGGGGGCATTGCAAAAAGAATTCCCCTTCTTGAACTATTAGACCTATAAATTTGAAATTTGGCAAACATGTCCTTGCTGTTAAATAGCGATCTGATAAGAACTTCTTTTGCGAAAATCGACTCTCAAGGCGGGATGCAGGGGAGTTTATAGACAAAATTTCCCGTTTTTAAACTATTAGACCTAGAGATTTGAAATTTGGTAAACATGTTTTTTTTTCTTGAGTAGAGATCCGCTTAAGATTGGGTTTTCGAAACTTTTCTTCCGGTAGGGGAGCTGCAGACAAAAATTTCTGCTTTTGAGCTATTCAACAAGCAAGCTTGAAATTTGGAAAACATGTTCCTTTTGTTAGTCGAATTCGCTAAGAACAGGTTTTCTGAAAATCTACTCACAAGGGGGGTTGTGGGGAAGTTATATTCTCAAAAAATCTCTCGTTTTGAATTATTGGAGTTACAAACTTGAAATTTGTAAGAGATGTTTCTTGTCTTAAATTGATCAGCTGAGGCCAATTTTTCTTGAAATCAACTCCCAAGGGGTGGGTTAGGTTACTGGGATACTTAAAATTAAAATATTTCCCATTTTTTTTTTTTTTTTTTTTTTTTTTTGTTATTAGACACACAGACTTGAAATTTGACGATTATGTTTCTTTTGCTGAGTAGCGATCCGCTAAGGATGAGATTTCCCGTAAGTGCCTCGAAAAGCATCCCTTACTTACAGGGATGTTTAAGATAAACATACTTCCGTTTTTTTAAATTCAAGTCCTGTCCTTTTTTTACATCAAGAGGCAAAATCTTTTGAAAAGTTTTTAATTCATTAAAAGCCTAATGATAAAACACAAATAAAAATAACTTTAAAACATTATAGTCATACAATGTAATCAAATTCCTTGCGAATCAACGGGTAACGGCTCTAGTTTTGTATAAACTTACTTGGGTAAAATTTTACTATTATCTCCATTTAATAAAGAAAAAAAATTAAAACTAAATAGCTGAACAAGTATTCAAACGGAATTATTCAAACTCTACAAGCCTCTTAAGCACGTATTGCTGGAGGATATGTGCAAGTTAAAATTATTTTATCAGTCTTCCACCTTCGTAATCGATAAAAAACAATTATTTACCCACTCACAGCACCCAAGCACAACAATGTCCTGTAGTGTGGTCGTTGATTTAACCTCATTCAATAGCAACTACAGCTTTATTTTCTTTAAGTGAGTTATCCTGATGAGTTCTCCCATTTACCGGTCAGAGTTAGCATATATTCACTCACTCAAAAAGTTTTCAAGTGTATTTATTTGTTTAATAATTAATAATTAGTTAAATGCTTATATTTAATAACTTATTTCCGCTTCAGGGATTAATTTCAAATACGAAACATAACAGTATTCAGAAATTGTGCTTATTATGCTTCATGTATATATACATATAAAAAAAAAAAGCTCTAAAGCTCTAAAACTATCAGACCAACATACATGAAATCTTATAAAGCATGTTCCTTTTGTTAAATAGAGATTCGCTAAGGATGTGTTTTACAGAAATTTAGTAAGAAAGTAAAAGGAAGAGTTATAGTTGAAATTTCCCATACTTAAAATATTATGCTTACAGAAGTGCTTCTCAAACTTTCAATGCTTTCGACCCAATTTTCAAACATAATTTTCAAGGCGCCCCCTCCATAAAATTATATAATGTATTAAATTTAATAATACTTTGACGCTAAATCTACAATATGACTTTAGTTATGAACTGTACAAATTATCAAGATAAGTATTAAATTTTGTATATGATTTTTACATAACAAGCCCACATGGGTTAACTAGCAATTATTAAACATGCTCTTAACTTAGTAGTGATGAATTAATGATCAAATACATTGTGCAGTACTGATACATTTATATTATATCATTGTAAATATGTATTTTTTATTATATCAGAATGTGTTTTTTATTCTTTTCAGAAAAAAAATAATATTTTTAAATCTTTTATTTTTGATTTTTCGATATGCTCACGCCCCCCTGATAGGATTACCACGCCTCCTTAGGGGGTCACGCCCCACAATTTGAGAAACACTGGCTTACAGACTTGAAATTTAGTTGCTATTCCAGTTTTATTGAGCAAAGTGGCATGAAGAGTAGATTTTGCAGAAATCGAAACCCAATTGGGATTATGGCAGTGCTTCTCAAAGTTTCAATATTCGCGATCCAATATTCAATCATGACTTTCCTCGGCGGCGGGGGGGGGGTGGGAGGATAACAATGTATTGAATTCAAACGTACTATACTTCGACGCTAAAACTACGATACGATCTTAACCTCTTAAATACCACCAGCGTATATAAACGTCTCGCTCAGTCAAAGTGTTATTTTCCCCGGACGTATATATACGTCTTCCCGAAGTACGATCTTTTCTCTCTGCACTGCTTTCTATAAAATTATCTCGAAGGCTTTGAAATGCAATGAAAGGACCTTGACAATATTTGCGAGGAATTTACTTATTTCAGAATATTTTTGCTTCTTTATCCTCCCTTCCAATACATCACATGCGCGCGTCTACGTGGAAAATGGTTGGCATTGGGAAACGAATCGAGTAACTTTTAATTCGCAGTTAAGGGATTAATTATAAACCTTACAAAAAAAATTATAAAGATAAATGTTCATTTTTGTATATAATTTTATATATGACAATCCCATGGGGTCATTGGTAATTTTAAACTTGTTCTTGACTTAGAATTGTTAAATTAATTACGAAATAAATTGCATAGCACTGATGCATTTATAAATGTAATATATTAGTGTAAATGTGTATTTTATTTTTTATACACAATACCAGAATTTTGTTTGTTTGTTTGTTTGTTTACTTTCAGTAAATAAAAATTTTTTTAAAATAATCTTTTGTTTTTGAATTTTCAATATCCTCGCTCCCCTCAGTTTGAGAAGCGCTGAATTATGGAGGGGGGAGGGGGTATTATAGATAAAAGAAAAATGTTTTTGTTATAACTGTTAAACCAACATACTTGAAATTTGGTAAGCACACTTTCTTTGTTGAACATAAATCCGGTTTGGAAATATGGAGTCTTTGGAGGAAGGATGGCGGGTTATGGAGGAATTTAGATAAAAAAAATTTTGTTTTGAACATTTAAATCTAGAGGCTTGAAATTTGACAAGCATGTTACCTTTGTAAAGTAGAGATCCGTTAAGAACGGATTTTGTAGAAATTAATTCCCGAGGAGGTTACTAGAAACATTATAGACAGATGTAAAAAAGTTGCCATTTTAAACTGTTAATCCAAAATAATTGGAATTCGGTAAGATTCTTTTCTCTGTTGCATAGAAATCCGTTAAGGATGGGTTTTGCTTAATTCGACACTGAGGGGTGGGGGTGGGGGAGAGGGGAGTAAAAGATAATTATACTTACGCTTGATAAATTCAGTTTTTAATCATTTTGTGATGACTCTAAGAATGTTTTAATACAATCTAAATGTTAATGCTAGGACTTAGATATCATTAATTTAAAAAAAAAAACGAATGCATAATCATGAGCATCATGAAATACCCAGAGAAGAGGAGGCTAAAGGCTAGTTTTTTTATGTATTTAAACACTAATTTCCTTGGGATTATTTTTGAATCATATCATATCCACATCTTTATCTCGTTAAAACTAACTGTAATAGATAATTACATTTCTTGAGTAATAAAGAATGACTACAATGCAGTAATAAACTACATTTGTTTCAATATATTTTCTTAGTTTAAGCAATTGAATATGTGTTGTCATATCTAGATCAACACAGCAAATGACATCGTGACAATTATGTCGCCGCAAATGCATGAATGAATTGACATTTCGCCTTAAACTGGATGCAGTTTCATGGAATAGAATTTGCAATTTCATCTTAAGTCAGCTGTAGTTCAGAAACTGTCTCGAAACTTTAATTGTTTACAGACATCGTTGTGGTGTCTTCGCATACTATCTCAGACACACTTAACGATTTACCATTGTAGAAATGGAAGATGGCAAATATTGTGAAAATCGTCTATTGTAGAAATTCAATTTCGCTGTGACACAACTATATGCAGCTATTCTCTAAATTGAAATGAACAATTAACTTGTATTTTTCAATATACATACACAAAAGACTTGATATCATAGGTTATTTATTGTGCATACTAAAAATGAAGTAAAAATGGTAAAAGAATAAAGGTTAAAAATCTTAATTTTAAATAACTTAAGGTATCCATCTACGTAAGGAACCGTGATTTTGCAAAAGCGTATAAATGGATAATATTTATGATATTTAGTGTCACTTAAATTAGAAAATGTATATAAAATTGTTTTAAGAATAGTATTTCAATAAAAAATTAATTAAATACAATGTTTTGACAAAAAATGAACATAGAATGTGCCATTTTTAAAATATTCTCCTTTTGTGAAAAATGCTTCTATTATAATAATATTTTGCCTGTATATAGCTCAGACCTCTGTACAGAGGCTCCACTAGAATTTTTGGAATTATATAACTTAGAAGTAGATTTATCCCTGTTTTACGACAACAGAGGGAAGAAATTTTAAGAAAAAAACGCTGATAATCTTTTCAAATGGTTGTAACTCATAAAATAATGGGAATTTTTCAAAAGTCATTGTTGAGTCTCTGTACAGAGGTCTGAGCTGTATACAGGCAAAATATTATTATAATAGCATTTTTCACAAAAGGAGAACATTTTAAAGAAAGGTTATTCTAAGTTAATTTTTTGCCAAAATATTGTATTTAAATAATTTTTTTTGTCAAAATATCCTTAAAAATTTTTTATACATGTATTCTCATCTAAGTGACACTAAATATCGGGAAAATTATGCATTTATGCGCCTTTTTAAAATCACGGTTCCGAACGTAGTCGGATAGCTTAATATGGATCATATTGAATGCAAATTGTTTACTTTTGCAATTTAATAAATAAATAAACTGATTAATTATACTTTGATACATTATCATTACTATATTTTAGTCATTATTTGAACCGGTGATTGTTTTGTAAAATGTTAGTATTCACTAGCTGCATAGCCCGGCTTTTCATGGATTTTTCCCGCTGTATAAATTTCCCCTTCCCCTATCAATATAGACATTTCCAGGAGTTGATGTGGTTTCTAAATTAAAATGCCATTAAAATTCTTTTTTTCGAAATTTCTTCGTATTGTTTGCCCAGTTCGACGGGTTTCTTTCCCCTACGTTTCGACCGGTATTGCACGGGCCATGTGAATTAGCCCTTTCCCTGTCGACGTCAACACTTTTGTATGTGTGCGAGGTCAATATAGTAATTTTTATAATAATGTCATTAAATTTCCTTTTTCCAAATTTATTCCACTTCTAAGAAGGGTTTCTTTTTTCTCCATTAATTCCAGAATTGCACTGGCTTTCTCGATTACAGAATTCTTTCTTGTTTTCTTCATCTGAGAAATTTTTACTTAACCTCTTCACGTCAGAACTTTTGGGGATTTCTATATTCCATTACAATTTCCTTTTTCTAATTTGCTTCCACTTCTTTCCTCATCAAAATAAGAATGCATATTTGTTTTAGAAATACGTTGTGAGTACGGAGTCTTTAAATTTCAGTTACCCAAATACATAAATATTTTCAAACTTACATAAATTACTATCAATAACTGGAGTTCGAACTACTGTTTAAAACATCTAAAATAGTACATATTATTTATTTAAAGAGCCTTTAACTCAAATTTAAATGCCAAAATTCCGTTTTATGGACTCTAACAACATTTTAGCTTAAAATTAAAAAAAAATATTGAAGCAGTCCTTTTTTGTTATCTTGTGATTTTAATAGGTCACGAGGAAGGTAGTTGAATTTAAAAAAATGGAAATCGTTTGGTATTGACATCTCAACTGAATATATTTAAGCGACAACATGAGTCTATGGAATCACAGTTGCCGAAGATTATTGTTTTTGTGGTATATGATATTAAATGCTAATATATGGCTACAACTGCTTATATATGCTTAGCAACTGCTTATATATGTAAAGAGTTCAAACTGCTTTATACAATAACATACACTTATAATTACAATGAAAAGCTTTAGAATAAAGAAAATGCATTATTTAATATTCTGCGTTTTAATCCTTCTGTTAAATTATTTTGGATTGTCTTTCTGAATCTCATATATAATTCAAATTAATTTACCCACAGAATGAAAAACACTGTTCATTTTACTTTTAATATTACAAGAACTATTTTTTAAAGCGAAATAATTCAATTTAATGAAACAAATGTTTACTTTTCTTTTTAAGTTTTCTTAACTAATGTAATAAACTAATTTAATGTCTTTGAGGAAGAATAAAATTAAGTAATAATATATAATTAGCTTGCATTCTAATTACAGAACCCGTAGTTATATTTCACAATGGCACTTGCTTCTTGTTTTAATTAATTTAAAAACCTGCGTATAATAATCCTACTATAGCAAAGTGTAACAGAAATTTTTTTCTCTTTTTTCCTGAAAACTTGTTAATCAAATATTCTGAAAGAGATTAAATTTTAACTATAGCTGCTATTTTCCCGGGTGCTAATTTATTGAACTTTTTTGGGCTTTAATAATTTTATATCAGAAATTTTCGAAAAATATTATGCAGTTTAACTCATTAACATACATAATTAGACTTACTCTGGTATTCATGATACTTCACTAACATTGTTCGAAATCATAATTTTATAGTCTAACAAAGATTAATGATATTTCCTACTTTTCGCGTTAGACATGTTGAAGTAATTGAATGGCATGAAGTTCTGTATATTGAAGAAAATTTGATGAGTAGTGTAAAAATTTTGGTAATGTTAACGAATTTTAATATGCATCTTTTTAATAGTTTTGAATCAAGTAGGAAATTTTATTTTAAAAGAAATGCAATAAAAAAAAAGGTGTTACAATTTTTTTTTGATAAAAATATTAAATTAAAGGACAAGACTCATTATGTAAAGTGTGCAAGACATTATATATGTTAATGGATTAGAACATTAATCATTCTTCAAAAAAAAAAACCTTTTTTGCTCTAAAGATCAGATAATAGACTTTCACGAAACTTAAAAGGATGGAAAACCTTTCACTGAAAGGTTGATGCACTGGTGGACATTTAATACAAGAAAAATTTTCGGAAGCGAGAATGTAATTTCCTAGCTCAACTTCTATTATGTCACGTCCAACGTAGACAGTTTGATCTAATAATATGCCACGTGGCTGTACATAACGAGAAAATTTTAAGCTGCTCAATTAATGGATTATTGATTTGATTTTAGTGCATTAATTTTTCGTAAAAGATAATTTTTCTTAAAGTTTATTTATTTCATTTTCTTAAAATATAATTATTTATTGTTTCAATCCAATTGAAATGTGTTTTCTCTTATCCTATTATTTTTTTATAGTTAAATACGTATTTCTATGAACCAACTTACCATTATTTCCTCACTTAATTCAATTGTAGCTGAATTTTTTACAAAAGAAAGAAAAACTTGCAGGAAGTTTTCCAAGGCTTTCAACTTGCACTAAATAATTTTTGTATTCATAACGTGTATTACATTACTCCTGTTTTATTAGCTGTCCATAAACAATTATACGTAATTAATATACGCGTTATACACTGAAATACCAAAAGTCTTGGGAAGTTTCCTCATATCGTATGGAACCTTATTTTTCCCTATTAACTCAGCAAGTAGTGGGAAGTATGGAGAATTATCCAACTATTCTGCCTTGAAAGTCATATATAATTACGGAAGCGTCGCCGATGTAGGATAATTTATATTACCTGACTTTTCAATCATATATATTCAATGTACATATCTGGCGATTTAGATGTCTAAATTGTTCAATGAAATAGTCTAGAATGTTTTTCAAATTAATCACGAGTAATTTGAACCTGGTGACATCAGAGATTATATTGTACCTTGAATACGTGAATTGCATTAATGGCTGCAATTGGGTTCCAAGTAGGTCAAAATAACTATTTCCAATCAATGAAGGGTTCAGTTTGCTCATAAAATGCAGTCCATGCCCTGTAAAATCTTTCCCACCACTTTAAAGCTTCCACCAGCTTCGTCAGGTTTGTACCTCACTTGAACCTTATAATAAACTCTTACCAACTGTAATAATGACTCATCTAACCAAGCAATGTTGTTCAAATAATTTACTCGTAAGTCCAATGAATGTGTTCAAAACCTAGCAAAGGTATTGCAGCTAATGGCAGTTTTTAAAAGCATTCGAACCGAGTTTTAGCTGCAATATCTCTTTAGCACCATAATTCTCTTCACTTTTTTGACGGACACAAATTTATTTATGAGCTCTGCATTGATTTTTGCTGCTATATTCGCAACATTGTTTCTTATCTGTCAACACTGACTACTCAACTCAAACGTTCTTGGTCTTAGTCTTTAAGTAAATGAGATTACTGCGTTGTCCTTTTGGGAGATAACGTTGAAGCAAACCGAAGTTAGTATTAATGTTTAGGTGGAAAATGATCTAGAAACAATATAAAACTCAACAACTTTTACTTAATCAAGAACCTTAAAAATTGATATCTTATTAGTCAGTGGTTAATGGAGACAAAACAAATATGGAACACTAGCAAGTAATAATAAAGATTCACTTAACTGACATTGGAAGACTTGAATCACAGCCAAGCGAGTTCGAACTCTAATATAATTCTAAGGTACAAGTATACGAAAATTCATGAATCATTAGCCAATCCCAAAAATAAGTAATCAAAATTATTCTTTATACTTAAAACCTCAAGACTCTCCTTACTATTACAATCTCATATCCTACCATTTACAATTTCAGCATCCTCATTTACAATCTCAACATCCTCATTTGCAATTACAATCTCAGCGTCTCCCTCTATCTCCCTTCATATCTCTTTAAAAAGCAATCTTTACCCACATAGGCAGTAGAGTCCCAAAACTCGGCCTAATGCAAACCGAATGATGGCCGAGTTTGTGAAAATGCCTGATTATCCAGAATAGGAATAAAAAAGAATAAGTACTACTGTTTCCTCAGAAAATTTTGTACTGCACTTGCATGTATTGCTTACTTGAGAATACAACAGAAAACGTGTTGTCCAAATACCCTTAAATAAAGAAAATGTGCGTATTTTATGAAGACATAGAACATTTACTACACGAAAAATAATTAAGAAATACATAGCATACAGTAATTTACCTGATCAAACACACCGCAGGAAAATACTTTATGAAGGTATAAAGCTGTCTAAAATGAAAATTAGTAGTCGATTTTTCAAAACGAGTTACTTTTTCAGTTCCTACACTATTAGATCACTCTCTCCCTATATATATATATATATATATATATATTTATACATATATTTTGTTCAAATTTTCAATCGTTGATAAAATTTCTTTTATTCATCCACTGAAGTTCTAATACATTTTTTAAACTTGTAGTGGATGACACTTGATTGTAATACAGTTTTTTTCAAATATTAATTGATTTATTAAATTTAATTACGAAAAAAATATTTTCTTTGTTAACCTAAATAGGAATTTACTTAATTATATATATTACTTGTTTTATGGGCCATGGGGCTAGCATAGTTGTTAGAGCATCGGAGTCCAAACCGGAAGGCCTGGGTTCGATGCTCAATGCCACCAAATACCCTCCGGGTACACACGGTGCACGTGCTCGTTAAATCAGTTGGTCCGAAAGTCTTGTGGGCTGAATCACGAGCGCAGGGGACTGGAGAATATTTCCCTCCCCTTCATTTCCCTGTCATAATTGTGGAGGTGGAGATAGTGGGTTTTGCCATCTATCGTCCCTTCGGGGAATTTCACCAAGCTAATTCGTACTGTCACCGATATGGTGCTCAAGGCCAACGATAGGCGTACTTCTAGCCCCTTGCCACGATGGATTTCGTGGGCCTCGATCTGACTACTTCAGACATGTGGTATTAGCCACAACAACACAACTTGTTTTATAGAAATTCGTAATGTCCTAATGTTTTCTGTACTGCACTCTTTACGTGGTATTTTTTTGATTTGCAAGCGTGTGGCCGAGTTATTCAGACTGCCGTGTTGTGGAGTGCCGAGTTCCCGGGATTCTAATGTATTACGATTCCTTTGCAAAGCGAGATTCTCAAATCTATTATACAATTCATTAAACAGGTTTCCCTAGAAGTTAGTTTGAAAGGCATTGAGAGACCTCTACAACGTCTGAAATTATATATTCTCTTAACATTCTTGACACATTATAGATCGAGGAATGTCAAATTACCTAAAAATTTCCGAAATGGAATGCCTCACGCATTAGCTAGCATTCCGCGTACATAATGGGTTAATTCTTATCTGTGGCCGTAAATAATCACTTCAGAAAACTTTTCACATGAATCACTTGAATACAAATGAAATCCTTTGCAAAGCATTGCTCATTTATTTATTTCCGTCTAGATGGTATTCCATCTCAATATTCCTAGTCTGTGAATTTTGGAAATGCAGTGTATAAAAAGGGTTTTCTTTGAAATAAAATAATATTACATCCCACACGTATAATAAATACAGATCGGAAACAAATTACATCCTTGTCGCTTAAATAACTCAAGTAGTTTTATCAATTGAAGAGAAATTTTTAAGAAATACCATTAAAATATATTTTTATTATTTTAAGAAGTACACTTAATACTTTTGTCCTAAGGTGCCAGATAACATTAACAAGGATTGAAATACATTATAAATCCATTAATTTTATTTAACATACAGTCGGACTCCGATTTAACGATTTTCGTAATTTAATGAATTTTTTCTATTTCCCCGATTAAAATGAAGGCAAAAATCCCTATTTAATGAATAATAAACCCCGAATTAACGAATTATCTCAACATCTGAAAAACATTTTTTTCTTAGTTTGTGGTAAAAAAGTGGATTTTTTTTTTTCAAATGACATTTTTTGTAGTTGTCTGGAGCAGAAAAAGATTTTTCTTGAAAAAATTTCGACAACCAAGGGCGGAGATGAGTTATGAGTGTAACCTACCGCGTTTGTTTTGAATAGATCAGGAAACTCCTTTCTTTTGTCATACCTCTCCACAACTCAAGGGAATATTTTAAGATTTCAACGAGTATTTTACATTTGATGATGGGCTGTCTATCGGTGCAACTGAAGTTCAGGAAACTGTTGATTTGTCGGATCCAAAGAATAAAGAGTTTGTGATGCAGATGCTGATAATGAAACTCTTATTAAAAATGTTTTATTTTCAAATGCTTTATATTGTTTGGAAACTAGAAAACAAGTATGCAGCGGAATGTAAATGACGCAATATTTTCTTCTGTGCATAAATTCAAAATAGAACTATTTCGAGTCAGGTATCAAAAAGATTGCCAAACATCTGTTAGTAAGTATTTTAAAATTTATAATTAATTGATGCTTAATAATTCCCTAATAAAATTTTAAGTTGTAGAACTAAACATATAAAATTTCTAACTATGGATATTTTTTATGTAGTAACTTATTGTAGAATTACTTATACTTATTGTATTCCCAAAGGTAAATGGAAAAAAATGCATTTTTTTGGAGCCCGATGTAATGAATAACCCGAATTTAAGGAATAAAATGTCTTGTCCCGTTGAATCGTTCAATAAGGGTCCGATTGCATTTAGGTGCTTGAAAAGGCAACCATTAAACACGTTTTATCTTGTTTTATTAAATAATATCGGGTTGTATTCAAGCAGAATATTTTAATGTTATGCACTGAAAATCACTTTCATTTATTAATATTTCTTGCACGTATCGAAATAAGCGTATTATTTAATTAATGCTTATCGCTTAATTTTGCTGTACAATGCGAATACAATTAATTATATTCAGTAGGTTCCTTATTTCAAATGTTTATTTTTCGCATCATTGCTATACATAGGTTTTGTTTCATTATCTTTAATTAACCAACATGCATTTTTTGATTCCTGGTTTCCATAAGTTATAAATAATGCCTTGAAATTTCACTTTCTTTACTATTCGTTTGTCTTATAGAAAAATTGGTTAATCGACCATCTAAAAAAGATAGAAATATTTGTTTTCTGCTTGTAATTGCTTACAATGCATTATTTCTAAATGTAATAGATTTATTTTTCGAATAAACGAGTTGATTCTAATTGTGGCCTTAATAAAATAACGTTTTGATCTTTCT
>BMAV01025743.1:314060-324435 GCA_019973955.1 Trichonephila inaurata madagascariensis
GCTTGAAACATTCGAATTTTTGAAAAATAAGTCTTTAGAACAAGTCTCTAAGTAAATATTTGACTCGAAAATTCAGTCACCACAAAAGGAAAAGAAAAAGAATACTTAATTTTCTTAGGAATTACCTTGCTATTGTTATAGTTTCCGAGTGAAAAATTTTGAAAGAGTTCGAGTGAGATGAATTACAATTGAAACTGTCTGAATTAGAGTAACGCCGTTTAAACAAAGATGTTTGTATTAGATTTAATATAACTACTTTTTTATGTACGCGATGTGCGTATTCTCTCACTCCGTTTTCATTATTTAATTTTGCTTTCTTCCTAATTTTCTGTATTTCTTGTTACTATAAACATGTACATATTACAGCAGACATAATTATTTTACACGTTCTACTTTATCCGGAAAGTTGTTACCTTTCTTAGGTTTCATAACGTAATTAAATAATAATCGCTCGAAATTATGTCTTTCATATAAAAATGTTCAATAATTCATATAACTACAAATAAAATTGTTTATGTGTTTGAGAGAAATTTTGAATTAATTACTTATTATATTGTAGTAAAAATAATTTCTCTTCGATTGCCATGGGCATGGTTTATTGCTCGGACTCGTGAGTCCTTTGTGGGACTTGCCAAAAATAGCTTTTGTTTTCTTTGTATTAACTTTAGTTTCTGAGTATCTCGTGTTTATTTTTATTAATTGAAATTCTTTCTGTCTCTCGTGCTTTTATTATTATTAATTTTAATTGTATTTATAAAAGTAAAATGTAATTATAGTTATGGAAAGTTCTGGAACTTTCCATGGCAATATATAAGCTAAAGGAGTATTCAGTTCGTGGAATAAAGTCTGGAGTCTTGACTAGCGAGAGTTTTATCATTTCACTTAAGCATCAAATTATCACATTAGTTTAATCTACACGATAGAGTTACATACAGGGTTATATGCATACAAGGTTATATACAGGGTTTTATAAATTTCCCATACTTAGCAGACTTTACAGGTGGCCTCTATGAGCCATAAGGGCATGAAATTTGAATCCTACATGTTTGAGATCATGCGCTAGAGATTTATTAATATATATATATATATATATGTATATATTATAAGAAGTAGAATGACACTTCTGGGTGCTGTATGGTTCATAGTGACATGAAATGTGGGGAGTAAGCATTACAGATCATATATTTGGGACCAGTGGGACTGGAGACTAAGGTACTAAACTGCGACCAAGAACGCACGTTCATGCTCTAAAACGACAGAAAAAAACCATCCTCTACAACCAAATAACTTAAAATCTCTTAAAAAAGTTTTTAAAAAATATTTTGTGCTTTTGATGTAAGAAATAAGAAAATTATAACATGACTTTCCCAACAGGTAGCATTTTAAGACTGACTAAATAAGATTTGCTTAAGCAAAGCATCTTCTAATAGTATGCAGATAACAAACCTATTAAAAATGTAAAATAAACAATGCAGACCACTGTATTTAGTTTGCTGACGCATCCTGCTGACTCTAAAACGAGAAAAATCTTTATCAGTGAAAATTGTATACCAGAATGAAAAGAAACTCAAGCTCTGAAGAACCATCCTTCGCCTGAAGAAGATACACTGCGGATCAATGACTCCCATCACTCAACATAACATGATGAGAAAGTTTGTAAGAATTAGGCTGCTAAATTTCTTATCAGATAGAGGAAGACGTTCTGTCAGCCCTGAACTCATAGAGGACGTGACTTTAGCTGTCATAGAAACATCTAGCCAATGGTCACATGGTATTGTTAGTAAACCAGCTGTTTCTCACACTATGGATATGTGTTATTAAACTGTTTGGAAAGTGATGAGACCTGAGTTTTTATCCTGATAAAATCCTAAGTCTTCATTAGCTATTAGTCGGGAGGATGAAATACGAGAGATTTGGGTTGCGATTCCTTGCACAAATGAAAATCGAAGTCGCTTCGCCGTGAAACATTCTGTAAAAAGATGAGGTCTCCTTTCCTTTAAAGGACCAAGGTAATAATCCCTGCTACCACATCACAGCAACAATAAAACCTCGGGTTGTTCATCAAGGGCCTTTGTTTTCTGCAAAGGTTACGATATCACCGGTGGCCATTTTTTTTAAATAGGTAACTCCTTCTTAACTTAAGACCTGATTTGCCACTGGGCAAAAGTATCAGCTTAAGTTTTCAGAATCTTTTTGATTAAGAACATGCAAAAAAAAGTAATTGATTGTAGGAAATAATTTTTATGCAGTATGCTGGACGCACTTTCACTAAAGAACGTGTAATCTGCCGTTATTTTTTGCACGATCACCTGATCTCCCCCCTTGGCAATTTCTGGATATGGGTATATTTTTGACCTAAATCTACTGGGAATAGCCCACAACTTTACCGTATTTGAAAGACTGCTCTATTAAGGCATATTTGTGTAATTAGCGTTGATTTATTGCATTTTGCTGTAGAGATCACTATTTTGAGATTAAAAAGAGTTGTGGTAAACCTCGGAATCATAGAAAAAATCTGTAGAGATTTTTTGTAGCTCTGTAACGCTAGCTATCAGAGAATTTTTTGTAATAACGTTTTTTTTTTTATTTAATGAAGCTCAAGTGCAAGATCTCAAAAGTCTGTGGTTATTATTTCATGCCGTTCTGATCCATGTACAGTCTTTTCTATAAGTATAGAAAACTTTATTATAACAACCTTGTATATGCCAAGTGTCCTAAAAAGAACCAACGATTTGAAAAATCAGTCAAAAAAAGAACAGAAGACCAGATAGAAAAGTACGATTTGCTGCTTCTGCTTTGGTAACCAGGGAATGAATTTATTCTCAAAAGGTTTCAAAATTAGGAGAGATAACGTCTTCGACCGAGAAAAGTTATTAAAGAAACTTTTTTGACCTTTTTGTTAAACGCGGTCGATATTCTGAAATGTTTGACTGAGTAAACCATTCTCAAAACACATGTCAGAATGCTGATATGTCAAACGAAACAGACATAAAATATTCTTTTTTAAAGTTTTCCCAGTAAGATGCACCATCTGTCAGTTAACTTGTAAGAAATACTGAATTTTTGAAATTGTAACTAATTTGTGTGTGAGTGCGTGCCACCGAGTTAACCAGTTTCGAAACGCACACCATAATGCTGACGTGTCGGATGAAAAACGGACGTGAAACTTTTTTTTATAGGTTCCCGGTCAAAACCGTCACCTGTTGACGAACTTAGTAACAAATGTCGTAACTTGGTCGGAATAAATTCCCTGGTCTCCAAAGGAGAATGCAGTAAACCATACATTTCTATAACCTTCCGTTTTTTTTTTTGTTTTTTTTTCTAATCGTTTTTTTCAAATAATTGGTCCTTTTTCAGGCACCTGATACGTGTGTATTTTTTGTAAAATGCAATTGTTTAAGTTCAAAATAATAGTATAAAAGTAAATTATATATAGCAGAAAAATTTTAAAAATTGGTGTACATTTAATATAAAAAAAACATCTTCAGAGAATTTTTGATTGTAAATGGAAGTCACGACAGTATTCTTAGAATATAAACAAAAAAGTCTGGCAAGAACGTCTTTATCTGAATCTAGCATTTTCTGTCAAGACGCAAATCTTCAATATACCAGCTCGAAATTCCCGTGACATTTGGCACATTTGTCGTTTGTCTCACAATTCTGCAAAAGGATACGAAACAAAATATAAAAATATATTTTTCATTTCACTCGATTTCTTTCAGATCTGACATAAATATGATCGCTTTTTGCAACAATCATTCGAAGCAAGAATGGTTATTCATAACGTTTTTTAAATCTTTATTTAAAGCAATTTACGAAATGCTGAAGCTAAGCCTAGTTTCCAGTACCTCTTTCGTATATATTGTTTTGATTTTCTTCTTTTAAATTTGCTTCATACATAAGGCTCATATTTTTGAATGAATATTTTATAACAAAGTGCGTCAAACCAACGTTTATATAATTGAAATACGATGAATTTTCCATTACTTGCATGTTACTTTTTTTAATACGAATTTCTCACTGGTTTTTGTTTCTCTACTATTCTGTTATTATTTCTTTAACTAGCATATAATATTCAGTTTATAAATGTACATATTTTTTTCCTTAAAGAATATGAGATTTAAAACAATTTTACATTCACCCTTAATAGAATGTTAGTAAACTTAATAAAACATTAAGTAAACAATTTACTGAGATAAGTGGTTTTTGCGCATTTTAAGGATGAGCATCGATCATGTTAAGTATTTATCTTCCTTGCTGTTAGATATTTATATAGCTCAGTGCTTCTCAAACTTTCAGTATTTTCTACCCATTTTTCAATCATAATTTTCATCGCTCCCCCCTCATGCGATAACAATGTATTGAATGCAATAATAATGTACTTTTACGTAAAGCTACAATATACGATCTTAGTTATAAACCGTACAAATTATCAAGAAATATATTAAATTTTGTATATGTTACTTTTAAGTAAGAGATATTTTAAGTACCGTAAAATCGGGCGTATAACGCGCACCTATACATTCAAGCTGCATTTTTTAATTTTTAGGTATATTCGCCGTATAACGCGCGTACCTCTTTTTTTAAGGAGAAATCTGAGATGTTAGTAAGTAATTCTCTTATGTTTTAAGGTGACTTATTGGAGGTATCCCAGATTTTTGAAAACAATAGTATTCTAACACTATAACTCTTATATATCAAAAGTTCAGAAAATTTTTTTTTAAATATTTTAAATAAACAGTATTTCGATATATGTATAAGTAACAAAAAAAATTTTTGCTCATATCTTTTGTAATTTTTAAACTTATAGCTTTTGTACCCGGCGTATAACGCGCCCTTAAATCTCGATCATTTTGTGTGTGTGTTAAAAGTGCGCGTTATACAACAGATATGACGGTAAGTTACTTTTAAATGTGATGATTTATTTTTATTTTTGATATGTTCCTGTTCCCTACGTAGGGTTGTCACGCCCCACAGATTCAGAATCTTTGACATAGCCTTATCTATATTCCATGTTTTTTCTCATAAAAATTAACTTAAAAAATCTCTCATCTTGTATTTCAAGTGCTTTTTCTATTCTTATAATCCTTAAAAATCCATTCATAGTAATTTTTATCATAGGTATGTTTTACAGAATTTTGAAATAAGAGAATAAATATAAATTACACAAATGCTATTATAATTTAACGAAAATTATTTTCCACAACTTTTTTACGATATGTTTTTTACTAGAAAATTAAATTAATTCATATTTTACACAATTGTTCACTGTTGTCTTTTTAAATGCACAATTTCATCACTTACATTTTAATATCTTAGTTTCTTTCATTAAAACTTATAAATTTAGAATGAAATTTTAGATACAGTTCTCTTTATCTGGCGAAAAGTAATACGTATTTCGAAGTCTATGATGTTATTTGCAATTAAATACCTATAATAGTCGGAAACATTCTATCTTATAAATTTTGTGCCTCAGTTTAGAATATTTGAATATATATGTTTCAACTTCAATATATTTCACTATAATACAAATCAAATTATATTTAAATTATCACATATAATGAAAAAAAGTGAGCTCCATTAGAAAATTCAATATAAATCTATTAACAAAAAGAAAGTGCAAAAAATGTCTATTGAGTCAAGAATTCCAAGCTCTTGAGTTGGAAGAAATTTACCTCAGGAAACCTCATCAATTTTATTAACCCAAAAAAAGTTTTCCCCCACTCAATATTCATTAATTTTTTTCCAGCAGGCTTAATGCCGTCTTTTATTGAAGGAACGCTTTCGAGATCATCAACTAAAAATAGAAGTGTTTTTTTTAAAAAAAAAAAACTGCACCTTTTTTATTTGTCTGCAGTAAAAGGGAGAAAAAATAATGTTCTTAAAACTTTTCTCTTAACGTGCGTGCGAATTCATTTCTGCGTTCTAATGGAGCCCAAACCTGAGAAGTATGTATGCACAAAATCAATTAAGGACTAACGCGTGTAAAAGGTAACGCGAGAAAAAAAATAATTTGTAAAATAAATAAAGTTGCACCTTCAAAAGTAAAAATAAAGGTGAAAAAAAATTAAATACAAAACAAATACCAAATCTTTGTTTTCGTTGAATTGATGGAACTGCAAACAAATTCCAGTTTGCAATTTCTAAAAAAATACTTCGTTTCTTATATATCTCAGGTTTTAATACAATTAGAAACTTCACTCAGTGGAGGGTTTCAATGCTTACTTTTCTGAAGGGTTAACTGTTTTTTTTAAAGCTTTAGGCCTGTTTCTAGTTTTTTTTTTTTTTTTTTTTTTTTTTTTTAATTATTGGAATTTTTTTTTTTTTTTTTTTTTTTTTTTTGCTATATCTTTAACCAAAGGAATTGTTTTCAGAGTAGAGTTTTTTTTCTCTTATTTCAATATTTGAAATATTTTTAAGAGATTTCATTTTTTTGTAGTCACAAATTTTATTTGGGTATTGATACTACACACAAAAAGTGTTTGATTATGTAATCGTATTGCTTAAACAATTAAATTATCGGAATTGAAATAAAGTACACTTCAGCCTTTGTGAAGAATAAAAAAAAACAATAAAAAAAACTATTATTTCCCTTATAAACGTTCAAAACATTTTAATTCCACAACTTGTATATCTAGAATACCTTACAGAAGCTCAAATTAGAAAGATTTTCTTATGTATTCTTAAATACATTTTTAAGGAATACAGCTTATTTTTTTTTTCATAAATTAGCTGAACGTAATTCGTAATTTTTTTTTTTAAATGGATACAAAAAAAATATTGTTTCGTTTTTATTTTCCTTGCATTTTTACCTTCAAATATGCTTTATGCTTGATTTATAAAGGATTTATATATTCTTCCAATGAAATTGAGGGTGAAAAGCTTCGAAATTCAACTGGTTACCGGAAATTTGTTTTTATCATTAGTTGCCTTTTTTTAGTGTAGTCTTTCCTAAGATAGCAAGTCGAAAAGTGTGAGAGCCACTTAATTGGTGGCACCATCTAGCGGCTGATTCCGCTACGTAATTTTTGACACATTTGGATTTATTCAATTCAAGCTCTCTTCGGATGCTAAATATGGAAATGATTCATCGAGAGTACTAAAGCCAAATTGTGATACTCAAGGGATTTTTTACATATCACAAAAACATACGGCATGCTTGCCTACGATTTTTGTTTTCAGAAAATCTATCGACTCCAGCCGGGATCGAACCCGCAACCTTGGGGCTCACTAAGCAGGTAGACACACTACTTTTAAGTCACAGAATTGACGGTTACTGGAGTTAAGTAATAAACTTTGCAAAACTATTTTATCCCCCTCCCCAACCAATCTTTTCGAAAGTATTGGAAAATAGGTTTTTAGAATTTTAAATTCAGAAGAACTAAAGGAAAATAAACGGAAACATAAAATTACGGAAGCATAAAATTTAGTTAAAATATTGTTAGACAGTCTATAAAAATATGTTAAAGTTCTTCCAATTTCCGTTCCGAGATCTCGGATTCGAGTCTCGAATCCGATTTGAATTCCTCTGCAGTTGGCAATACCTTAAGGTATCCGACTACGTTCGAAACCGTGATTTTAAAGAAGCGCATAAATGGATAATTTTCGTAATATTTAGTGTCACTTAAATTAGAATACATGTATAAAATTGTTTTAAGGGCATTTTGACAAAAAAAAAATTATTTAAATACAATAGTTTGTCAAAAAATTAACTTAGAATAACCTTTTTTCAAAATGTTCTCCTTTTGCGAAAAATGCTTCTATTATAATAATATTTTGCTAGTATATAGCTCAGACCTCTGTACAGAGGCTGAACTATGATTTTTGAAAAATTCACATTATTTTCAGAGTTACAACCCATTGAAATAATTATGGGCGTTTTTTTCTTAAAATTTCTCCCCTCTGTTGTCGAAAAACATGGATAAACCCACTTCTAAGTTATATATTTCAAAAATTATACTTGAGCCTCTGTACAGAGGTCTGAGCTATATACAAGCAAAATATTATTACAATAGAAGAATTTTCACGAAAGAAGAATATTTTGAAAATGGGTCATTCTATGTTCATTTTTTGTCAAAATATTGTACTTAAATAATTTTTTATTGTAATACTATTTTTAAAACAATCTTATGTACATTTTCTAATCTAAGTGACACTAAATATCATAAATATTATCCATTTATACGCTTTTCCAAAATCACGGTTCCGAACGTAGTCGGATACCTTAAATGCAAATGAGGACGTGCTATAAATATACAGCTGCATTTTTGACGAAGAAAAAGGTACAGATGTATATATACTTGAGTGATATGAGTATTCAAGAGATCGAGTGAGAATGATTTTTCTTAAAATTCTTTTTAAATGGGCGTATATTTTTACTACTACAACAAATAGTACCATGTTTTTGAGACTGTATAAATCACTTTAGAGAAACTTTGAGCTCGTAATTTTACCTGCCACATCTACGAATACTCTCGTAGAGAACACATATATAAATATTTATAAAATTTGCTGTCAGTACGAATATAAATATTCATATAGTAAAAACTCGAAATAACTTAAATTCCATGCAGTCCAATTTATTGGATAAAAAGTTAGAACTACAGCCGCAAGTTCTCAATTCGAAGAAATGCGCGAAAACGTACATTTCCTGGGGGAAAATAATTCCTTTTGAAAGATTTAATGCTGCGACAAGATATAATAATTAGATTTAGTTTACAAGATTAATCAGAATTAATTACTATAAAAATGTAAATAAACAAAACAAAGATTCTTGAATCAATTCTGAGATGAAAGTATGCATATTTTTTTTAAAACAGGCGAGAAGAATAATACTATGTATATTACAATGGAAAATTCTGTTAAAAGCATCATAATTCTTGTAAAACTTATAATTTATCTCTGGTTTCAAATATTTTGTTTGAAACTCAGCAATTTGAATTTTACAGCAATGTTTTTTTTCGGCCTTTCTTCCGGCGCATTTTAATGTAATCAGGGAATAAATCTATTACATTTTTTACCATTAAAGGTCGGAATCCATTAATGTGCACATTACCTACCTGTGGTGCGGATTAACATATACAATCCATTAAAATGCGGAATCAAGAGTTTTCCGCAATTTAACTAGGTAATCTTCTCATTAGTGGCCTCCGCATAGTTAAAGTTAAAAAATTTGTTTCTCTCATTTCTTTTCTGTTAGGAATTTTGATTGAACGTTGAGTCATCCCGAAATAATTTATCCATTTAGAAACAGTGCGGCAAAACAGTAAATGTATTCGATAAAAGTCTCCAAGTTTAATTTTATCATATGTTTCGCAAATTCATTTCCTTACTTGTAATAATATCTTAGACCACTTGATTCTTCGTATAGTATAGTTTGTAACGGATACTATTCGGGTTCTCCTAATAATCCTTTTGGGGAAACTATTCTTTAAGGTATCCGACTACGTTCGGAACAGTAATTTTGCAAAATCGTATAAATGGAAAATATTTATGATATTTAGTGTCACTTAGATTAGAAAATGTATATAAAATTGTTCTAAGAATATTATTACAATACAAAATTATTTAAGTACTATATTTTGATAAAAAATGAACATAGAATGACCCATTTTCAAAATATGCTCATTTTGTGAAAAATGCTTTTATTATATAATAATTTTTTGCCTCTATATATAGCTCAGACCTCTGTACAGAGGCGCAACTAGAATTTTTGAAATACATAACTTAGAAGTGAGTTTATCCATGTTTTATGACAACAGAGGGGAGAAATTTTAAGAAAAAAATGCCGATAATTATTTCAAACGGTTGTAACTCTGAGAATAATGTGAATTTTAGAACATTCACAGTTGAGCCTCTGTACAGAGGTTTGAGCTATATACAGACAAAATATTATCATAATAGAAGCATTTTTCACAAAAGGAGAGAACATTTTGAAAAAAGTTTATTCTAAGTTCATTTTTAGCCGAAATATTGTATTTAAATAAATTTTTTTTGTCAAAATGTCCTTAAAACAATTTTATACATGTATTCTAATCTGAGTGACACTAAATATCCTGAAAATTATCCATTTATGCGCTTCTTTAAAATCAAGGTTCCGAACGTAGTCGGATACCTTAACTGTGATTTTAGTTTAAAAACAGCTTTCTGTAGAGATGACTTGATTTTATACAAATTTAACTACTATTTAAACCCTGAAGTTGGGTATGTGTATTTAATGGTTAATCATTGAGATTGTGAATCGTAAATCTATGAATAAGAAAAAGGGAACTACTACTGAGAGATCGCTCTTCCTGAAATTAATATTAGATGTAGAATCCACCAAGAGTGTGGAAATAACTATTATTGACCTAAGTAGGAAGTGACTTAATTATAC
>BMAV01025743.1:329049-356018 GCA_019973955.1 Trichonephila inaurata madagascariensis
TAGTGCAATTCATTTAAAAATTTACTGAGCGTGATAAAAAAAAAAGAATAATTAAATATATAGATAGCAAAAATTTCAATCTTTAAATAAAAATGAGTCATATTTTTCATAAATGAAACACATGAGATGTAGAGAGACAGAGAGAGAAGAGAAAAAGAAAATATAATGTAATTTCAAATGTACAGTATAATTTTCACTAAGATGCTTGACTCATAAAATTGCAAAATTTGTAGATGGAAGTTAAAAAATATTTGAGATAAGTAATTAGTCAAAAAAAAAAAATGCTTCGGCACATACACAGGACAAATAGAAAAATTTCATTACTACGGCGGTAAAGTAATTCTCTCTCTCTTTTCAAAGTTAAGTAATACCACTATAATCTTCTATTATTTGTTAGTCTTCTATTAGTGTTGTATGTTTAGATTTAGATTGGTTCATATCAGTATAGATACACGCAAAATACAGGAGGAACCAAAGTCTTGCCCTTTTAAGAAGTTCATTGAAAAAAGACACACAATCAGTTAACAGAATAATTAACTTTTTTTATCACTGTGTGCATGCGTGCGGATGGTTGTATGGTGCGAATGCTCTTTCAAAATTGACTCATTGGATCATTTGTAAGGATAACATCATTTTTTGCCGAAATGGTATTGAAACAAAATAAAGTGCAATGTGTGCTTTGATTTCAAGAAACGGAACTTTCCATTAACATTCAGCGTAAAATTCATCATGGTTTTGGAAGCAAATCTTCTGATTAACCATATCTATGATATGAAGTGTTTATATAAAGAAACACGGAGCGCGTTGAGGATCTTTGTAGAGTGAGTGAATATTAGCGTCGCACTGCTCAGCTACACGAAGGCTTTTGTCGACGCATCTCGTAATTTTGAATAATGGTCAAGTGATGACGATGACACCTGAGTTGGAACCCCCCTCTCCTAACTACCACGACACTCCAACAAGCTCTCGACTGATTTAGCGTGCATCGCTCCCCTACACGGCGAGTGTTCAGTGGCACTAGGCTCGAACTCATGAATCACAGGCCACAAGTCCAATACCTTGGCCTCTAAGCTTCTGTGCCAGCAAGTATCTTTGTAGAAGTGGCTATCCTAGTGTGAGTGAAGCAACTGTTGAACACGTTCGACAATCCTTTCAACTGAGTCCTACTAAATCACCTTGTGAAACATCCCGTGAATTTCAAACATCGCAAATAAGTTTGGTAAGAACTCTTCTGAAAAGACTTCGGTTATATGCTTATAAAGTGCAAGACATGTGAAAGAACACTTGGTGGGAACTGGAATAACGCTTAGTCATTCTTCGAGTTTTCAAAAGGGGCACACATTGAATTTTACTGAGATAAATGGTGGTGAAAAAGTTTCTAACAGTACTTTCAGTTTATCCAGAGAACATATGTCTAAATAGAATAGTTTGAGCACAATAAATACTTATAATCAGGACAAGACATTTGATTCAGTCTGTATAAAATATGTGAAAATTTTTAAACTTAGAAATATATAAAATATGTGAGACTCTCATTCATGTTTTAAAAAATAATATTTCATATAAAAGTTGTTTTATAAAATATTCTTCTCTATATTATTATTATTTTTTTTTTTTTTTGAAATTTATTCATGCTAAGGTCTCCAAATTTTTTTTGAAGAATGATAAGTTACAAAAGTAGCACAAAATATTCTTCTGACGAGCTTTCCAATATTCAGGCATTTCTTTTTCTTTGTTTATTTTTTAATTTAAGATAAAATCCAAATATTTTTATAAAACATTCTTCTCTAGAAAACTTTGGTAATTATTTAAGTTTAATAATTAGCAAAAGATAACTTTTTAAATAAATTGTTATATATATATATATATATGTCCATCTCCTTTTTTTGTGGATGTTAAGCATTTTATTTATTTAAAAGAGAATTATAAAGAAGAAAATAATGAATTTGTACATCAAAGCATTTAAAATATTATTACCAAAACAGAATAATTTTCCAAAAAATGTTTTGAAAACATGCAATTAAAAATTTGCGAGAAATAGATGTTGCGTGAAACAAACTTTCTTTATAAAAAAAAATAATATTTTAGTGCAAATTGGCCCATTGAAAGATTTAACTGCAACAATTAAATATGAAAAAATCTTATAAGACAACTTTTTTAAACTTCTAAGCAACATTTATTGTAAAGAAGTAAGATATTTTATCTTGGTTTTATTTATATCATTTTTTGAAAGATTTTTAAGGAGCTAAAGTTAAAATGTCATTGTTATACTTTTATTTTTAGCTGAATATAAGGAATTTCTAGATTAGCTCATGATTAGCGCTTTTAAGTTATTATAATTTTTATAAAATCTTTTATTCCCTTAAAATCATTAAATCTCTCGTTATCTGGCTGAATTCCAACGTCAATTTCTCCAAAAGCAAATGTGCCATTTTTTAAGAAATAACTTATATATGAAACTCAAATTTTTTCCATCTAAATTAATACAACTATTATCATTTTCATTTCAGTTTGATGATACTGTTAACTTAATTTATATTATTTTTAATTTTTTTTCTAAAGATTTAATAAATAGAACCACACATCTAGATTTATTTCTCGTTATGTTTTTATTCAAAGAAATATTTGTGTTTTTTTCTTCTTGTGAGTGTGTGATATTTTGGATGGATCCAATAATGTCCCTTTAATTTATTATTTATGCTTTAATGCGTATTTAATGCTTTGTTTATCGTATGTTTTGCCTTTCAGGTCAAACATTCTATATCAGGACACATTTAATTATTTTTACATAGTTGCTTATTGCTTTTTAATCACCATTGAAAATACAGATGCTATGATAAAAATTCAAAGATATGTTTGCTTTGGAATTTCATTTTCTTTCATTTTTTAACCTAAATTAAATATTAAGTTATTTTAAAATCTTTATCAATTTCAAAATAACATTCGGACTCTGATTTAATTTATTCATCAAGACCGAGCATTTTATTCGTTAATTCGAGGTAACGAAAATACAAATTTTTTGCATTTACCTTTTAGAAATACTATAATAAGCAACTACACAAAAAATATCTATAGTTAGAAATTACACACACACACACTTTTTATTCATCAGCTAAAAATATTATTAGGGAATTGTTACTCATCAGTTATTTTGAGGCTTTTTTCGGTATTTGCAGGTTGGTTTGATCAATATTCTTTACTCAACAAGTTCATAATCAAATAGTTACTCAATTTAAATTAACAACAAAAAATTTAATAAATTACCAATTGTTAGATTGGTTCAGAGCTGGCTATAGCACCAGACACTCACTTCAAAGGGGTTCATACTTCTGGTAAAAACTACACTTTAAAAAATACAGGTTACCACAATTTTTATGGCGTGAATAATTATCACCAAGGCTGGATTAACTGTGTTTTTAACAAGTTAGTTAGAAATTTTAAAATACTGACTGATGTCTGACATTCTTTTTGATTCCTGACTCGAAAGAATTCGTTCTCGACTTTATGTAGATAAGTAAATAATCGTCCTCGTCAGCCAATCGAGGTTCAAAATTGCAAAGTCCGTCGCCAATAGCCCACGTGTTACTTAATGGTGCTACATTAAAATAATTAACAACCATTGGTTCTATTAATAATTTTTTTCACACTTTTGATTTTATTCCAAGAGTCTTGATTATTTATTATTAACTCCATATGAAATTACATTGTATAGATCTTATTTCATTGAAGAAGGTTAGTTTAAGTGTTATAAACGTTGTGTGAAAGTTAGAAGGGTTGAATACTGGTACATTAAAATAGTGAGCCACAATATATAAGTGCATACTGATACTTAAGTACTCATACTACGAGACAATACTAGAATTACCTGAATGGGCACAATTCATGTTACGTCATAGTCACATAATAATGATAACCACGTGTTTTTAGCCAATCAGTTCAAAAACTCATATGACGTCATATTCACACGATAAAAGTAATGATGTGTTTCCAGCTAATCAGTTCATGTTCTTCGTTATTGCCAACTTTTGATCTTTTCAGAAACTTTCTCTTAAAAATATTAATCTGTTAACTATAATAATGCACATAGGTAGACAAAATACATTTTATTTTAGGTACATACGTAAAGTACGATAATTTTTTTTTAATTTTAAATTCTTTTCAAGAATTCATTTTTTATAACTTTTGAAAAATTTTACCCAATTATGAAATTCGAAAAATTTTACCCAAGTTTCACAAATAGAACAACAAGTACATTTAGTTTGATGTCTCTTTTGAATTCAATGGAGAACACGTGTTTGTCTTTGTCATGTGAACGTCATAAACTGACCCCATTCTCTTCCAAACTTAAAATATACAGCTATTGACTTTCAGGTTAAATCAGTGTTTCTCAAGCTGTGGGGCGTGCCCCCCTAAGGGAGCGTGATAACCCTACGAGGGGGGTGCGAGCCTATTGAAAAGTCGAGAACAAAAGATTATTTTTAAAAATTATTAATTTACTGAAAGTAAACAAATACATTCTGACAAATAAAAATAAAATGCGTATTTACACTAATGTAATACACTTATAAATATATGTTACTGCGCAATGTGTACTTTATGATTAATTTATAACAATACTAAGTTAAGAATAAGTTTAATAATTATCAATAATCCCATGACCTTGTCATATGAATGTCATGCAAAAATTAACACACTGATCTTAATAATTTGTACGGTTTAATATTAGTCCCTAAAATGCCGATTAAAAATTGCGAGATTCGCTCCCCAATGCCACCGGTTAACACGTCGGCGAGCGTATGTGGTGTATTGGGGGCGGGGGAGGGAGGTAGAAAAGGGGTTAATGAGCAAATCCACTGAAATAAGTAAATCTTTCGCAAACAGTGTCAAGGTCCTTTTATTGCATTCCAAATGCCTTCGGAATAATTTTTTTATGGATAGCAGTTCTGAGAAATGATCGTACTTCGGAAAGACGTATGTATAAGTCCAGGGCAAATAACGCACCGGCTGAGCAAGACGTTTATATACGCCGGCGGCACTTAAGAGGTTACAGTCGTATTGTAGGTTTAGCTTCAACGTATAGTATTATTAAACTTAATACATTGCTTTGTTTACAGGGGGGGGGGCACGATGAAAATTTTAATTGAATATTGGGTTGCAAGTATTGAAAAATTGAGAAGCACTGGGTTAAATTAAAAATGTCACGAATACGCATTAAAAATTTTTCAAACCCTATACGTTTTATTTTACACAACTAGTAAGTCTCTGCATTCCAAACTAAAATTTTTAAACATTCTGCGTAGATATTGGAAAAGAAACACTGCACTTTAAATTAAAGACATTTAAACGTCGACGAATGATAATATTAATTAATGAACAAACCTTTGACACATCATGAAATCACTAGCAGTTAGCTCTAGAGACAAGATACCTCTAAAGCATGATTATATTTCTCCATTAGCTCAATGGAGGCTTATAATGTTCTCAACCATTCAGCTTAGGGCTGTTTGTAATCCCTGTTTTCAGCTGATAATTCTCCGGAAGTATATATCTTAATACGTTCTAATAAGCACGCGTTTACTATCTCAGTAAACGTCATTATCCAGAGAGCTGGTGTAAGTGACATCGCTTAATTTGCTGAGCCGTTTACCTAATTGTTGAGATGATATTACATTATTCCAATACTTTGTTAGTCTTCCACAAATCGTAGACTTAAGTTGATGGAATTGAACTGATTGTTAAGTTTTAGTTGATTATTTGCTAATATTTAAGATCTAGATAGTTATTTTATTTTAAAATATCCGACTACCCTAAAATTATGATTTTTTTACAAAAATTGACAATTTTTTTTTATGATTTTATATTGTAGTCCGTTTTAATAGCTTATATAATAAAAATACCAAGCTTTTTATTTTCCACTCACTAGATCAAAAACTACAAGTGTTTTAATAAAAGAAGATGCCATAACTTTACACAAGATGTCAAACTTTAAAATGCGTTTTACTCGAAATGTGTTTTTTTTTTTCCGAAAAACTCAAACGGGACAGCGATCGCTCAAAAAATTTTGAAAATAATTTGCTGAAATTTTTTGTGAATGTTTTGTGTAACAGAAGTGTTTTGAAATTCAGATTTATCAATCACTGTTTTATTTCAAAATTTACAGTCCTTTATGTGAATATAATCACTGTCTTTTTCAAGTAATTTCATACAGTCACTAAGATAGAGTGCTCTAGTTTTTGTAAAAATTAAAATATCAATTATTCTGAAGGTCAATTCAAACATGAATAACAAAGTAACACATTAAAATTAACAAATTCAGAATTTGCTCAAAACATTTTTGTAGAGTGGGCCCCGTTTATGTAATTTTTTTTTTACATTTTCACCAGTTTTTTCCCCTTTTAACAATAATAATTTTTTTTCTGTTTTCAATTTTACGATTTTTTCCTTAAAATGTACTAAATAAATCTAAAAATGACAAAAAAATTTCCATATCTTCATTTTTTCAAAAAAGATTTGTCGCATGTAGTCGGATACCTTAACTAAAATCAGTTTTAAGTAATATAATAGACTTTGAAATTAAGGTATGATAACAAGAATTTAATTTGAAATATATTTTTCTGAGCAATGACAAAAAAAAAAGTTTCAAGAGCCTTGACATAAAGTCTCTCTCTCTCTCTCTCTCTAACTCTCATTATTCTTAGAACACAATCAAAATCTTAGGAATTTAATTAAATCGAGTTAAAATGAAAATTTAGCCTAGTTGCATATTTTAATAATTTCCATAGCAATGCCACTATGATACCCAATTCATTTCGTAAATTACTTTTTGCATGTTTCAAATTATTTTTGTTTATTTGATTGCTTATTTTTGTCACATTTCGAAGCAAAACGATGGCTAATGACGACAAACTTTGTAACGTTGAGGTCAATACCTGTTCTTTGGCATTCCACTCTCCAAATTTCCATACCTTGCCAACTTGAATGTTTTGAATCTCGATAGATTTAATATGTATCGGCCCCTCTACAGCTATTCAGTGGCATCAGTACTAGAACCAACGACTCATATGCTTGTGAAAATTGCAGCAGAAAGAAGGAATGACGCGAGGGAGCTGGAAGTTTTAAAAAATGTGAAGTAGGGTATGATATGTGCTTGCTTAGACGGCTCGTGGATTCGCATAAATAGACGGCTGTAGCACGGCGTGTCTGGTAATTGGTAGTTATCTGCTTGTTGTAAACGTTAGGTAAGTCATAAATGGGCCTCTTCTATTAAAGAGGGTGACATCTAAACACCTTATAGAGTGAGAGCGGGGGAGGATTATCGGCTTTCATGAAGGAGGATTGCTCTACTGTGCAATAGTAAATCGTGCATAGCATCACCTTAGCCCATGGATGAGTGTTCTGAAGCAGTGGACCAACGAGAGTCGGACAACTTGTTAATCCAGAAGTCGGCCCCGAAAAGTGACGTCAACGCATGGTGTGATATATATCTGGTCCGCATGGCACTGACAGGCCGTTCAACATCAACTACAGAGTTAGCATATTGGTCAAATGTTATAGGTGTACCTTTTCTACTTCATCAATTCGCAAACGTTTGCTGCACCGATGACTGCGTGCAAAAACTCCTTCGTTCAGAATCTCCCTCCAGCAAAATCATAAATGTCTACGGCTACAATAGATATAGGGACTGGCATTTTGAGTGGCAGCAAGTGCTTTTCTCAGACGAATCCGACTTTGATTTATAGTACCATGATAGCCGCATTCGTGTCAGACGCTTTGTCGGGAAGCATAACCTTCCGAAGTTCATTATTGACCACAATATTGGATAAACACCTGGAGTTTTTTACGATCTGAGAGAGAGAGAGAAAAGTGCTATTGCATATCATGCTCTACTCAATTGCTATGAGTTGCAGGTAATCTTAACATCAGCCGGTACATTATTCATGTACTAGAGCCCGAAGTTGATCCCTTCTTTCAAGGTATTCCAGGAGCAGTATTTGAACAGGATCATGCCTGACCCCGTATGGCCAGGAATGTCCAAGACTTCCTTCTATCACAACAGATTCAGCTTCTTCCTCGGTCTGCCTATTACCCAGATATGTCGCCTTTTTAACATGTGTGGGATTTCATTTGTCGGATCCTCGTCTTACAGCTTCTGCAGATGAATTTTGGGTACGAATACAAACAATATTGAATGCCTAGGCGTATATTCCAAATCTGTTTGAAGTTATGCCACGCCGTGTAGCAGCACTTATTACAGCGCTTGATGGCTACAGCAAATACTGATTTTGAACTTTTAAAACTGTTTTTTTTTTTACTTTTAAATTTTAATCATTTACTGATACCTATACCAGTCAGTTGTGAATTAAATTTCATTTAATTTTGATGATTCCTTTATGGTGTTGCAATTTTCACAAAATGAGTGTATAATTCTTACATTCTTATCTATCTATATAAACATAGGAGAAAAGCGACTCGCACACACACAAAACCGGAACAGTTAGACCTACAAATTTAAAATTTAGCTGGATTTGTTTATTAGTCATTAAAGTCATTTGTTTATTTGTCAATTAAAGACCTATTAAGAATAGTTTTGCAAAAATTGACACTTAAGTGAGTTCCGAAAACGGTATAGACAAAAATTCTCGTTTTTGAGTTACTGAATATTTGAAATTTGGTAGACATATTTTTGCTGAGTAGAGATCCATTAAGAAGGAATTTTGTGGAAATATTAAAATACAAGATAATATTGAGATACAATATTTGTTCTAGATAATATTTATATATTGATTGACAAATGAACTGGGGAAATATTCAGCTTTTTAAAAATTTATTTTATTTCACGATTTTATTTGCTAAATCCTTCCTTTCTTGAAGTTCTATTTACAATTTATTTAAACTAAATTCATCGGCGCAACAGTCCATGAGGGCCAAGGTCTTCTGTGCCCATCTCAATTTAAATGACCTTAAGTGCGTGAATGTTAACGTCGCTCTGTTAAGCTGTTCAAAGGCTTTCGGAGACGAAGCTCGTAATTTTGAACCATGGTCAAGTGACGAAGACGACACCTGAACCCTGTTGTATATATTGCACCACACCAGCGGGAGGACGTTTGAGCTTTCAACAGATTTAACATGCATTGCTCCCCTACACGGCGGGTCTTCAGTGGTAATAGGCTCAAACTCATGACACGCTGGCCACGAATTCGTTACCTTGACCGCTAGGCTACCGTGGTCCCATGACCTTGGGAACTGAGGTGCATGAGCAGATTTTTCGGTAAAAAAAAACTACTTAATTTACTTAAAGTTATTCAAAATTAAATTTTAATTAAATTTTGATCTTAAATTTCTCTAAGCCTTCCATTTCGATTGCTGTATTTTTCGATTTCCCGGACAAAGAACGGGTGTACCTGCTAATAACACAGTGCTTCTCAAACTTTCAATATTTGCGACCCAATTTTTAACCATAATTTTCATCGCCCTCCCTCCTCCATACAATAACAAAATATTGAATGCAATAATAATGTACTTCGACGCTAAAGCTTCCATACGACTTTAATTATGAACAGTACAATCTATCAATATAAGTATTAAACTATATATATGACAAGCCCATGGGGTCACTAGCAATTATTAAACTTGTTATTAATTCAGGATTGATGAATTAATAATCAAATACAGTGTGTGGTATTGATACATTTATAAGCATATTATATCAATGTAAATATGTATTTTATATTTCATTATGTCATATTTGGTTTTTGCTTCCTTGCAAAAAATATTTTTTAAAAATCTTTTATTTTTGAATTTTCGATATTCTTACGCCCCATTGAGGGCGCTTCCCACGGTTTCAGAAAGTTGTAATAACACGTATTATATCTTAAAAGAATAACTGCAGAGAAAAGTTTAATTAGCAATTGCGCTAATTTAAAATTAAGAATTGTGGATTTTAATTAAATATTCATTCATTAAGACAAACATTATTAATTTGTACTGAAAGAACAATATATAACTTATAGACTCTTATATAATACATAGTAGGTATAAATATCTTCGAGCTACTTTACTTCGCTTGGAAAGAAAATTCGCTTATTCGTCTGTTTTCAGCAAAACGCGAAGGCTTTAGGCAATTTGGAAGTTTATTTAAACTTCAGAATAAGCTGCGTAGTTTCAGTGTTCTTCTATTTCGTAAAGCTTAAACTGAAGCGAGTTTCAAAGAGAACAAAACAAATTTATAAAAAGAAAGAAAGATAAAAATTTAGTTTTTGAGATTTCGTTGTTCTCACAGCCTGAAGTTCATTTCTGTATTATTTTCCCGCTTTTCTGAGTTTAAACTGACAAACAAAATTTCGAATTGTTTCTGTAAGAGATATTTTTTTCTTTTTTCTTAGAAAGTTGTGGTGAAAACATCATCTTGTTAAATTGTTCGCTGTTCGAAGAGTTTTGGAACTACATTTTTTTTTTCTTCAGGCACGCTTATCGTTTGAATACTTTGGATGAAAAATTTAGGAATTACGAACTTTCTTTAAATTGATTTTTTTTGAAAACCAGGGCTGAACTTAAATTTTTGTAAAATAATAGCATGATTTCAGATATGCACACTTTGTTGCACGTGAAAAATTATTAATAAAATGTTCTTCATTAATAATTACTAATAAAAGAATTATCAAGAAAAATGGGTTAAATCTTGCACCAAAAATTCAAAAGTTTTTAAGTAATTTGTAACAGTTTTTATCAAAAACTGTTCGTAAGTCCGGGTCACCGATTTTTTTTCAAATTTAGTGTATTATTAATGGTTAATTCCTGTGATAAAACTCGGAATAAAAAGGTTCAACTTTCCTTCTGAGTCACTCATCAGAAGATTGTTATTACAATTCCATAAACTTATTATACGTAGTTTTCGCAACATAGATTAGTTAGAAAATACTGGACTATAAATCATAGTTTCGGGTTCTGATATTTTAATTTTTTTCGAACAATTAGCTTACCAATTTATATCGGGTTTTTTTTAATATTAAAAGTAAAATAAAAAAGCTTGCTAATATGCAATTCCCAATATTTTCTTTTGCTGTATTAATTCATGCATTGTTTACTACTCCGCGTTTATATTCCATTAAACAATTTAACCATAAATCCATTTAACAATTTATTAACTAAAAAAGTCGCAACCTGTGAAACTTTAAACTAGATTCTCCTTTAATGGGGCTCTCATAAAATGAGGTGTTGTTGTCAATCATATTAAGTGAGATGCATAAAATAGCATAAATACTGTTTAATTTGCAATCCAACTAAATGTGTATCCAAAAAATTTTCAAATTTTAAAAATGTTAAGTAATATTTCGAATACATGTTTTTTTCTTAAATTGCAGAAAAGATGCATTAATATAAAACTAGAAAATAAATTAACTAATTAACTTAAAAGTTAAAGAAATCACTTCCAAATTACAAATGTGTATAAAGGTTATGGCAACTCCATTGCTGAAAATAACCAAAGTAAAAATAAATCGTCGAATTATACTTGCACGACGCCATTATGGTTCATGATAACCATACAAGTGACTCAGATGTTTTTCGACAAAAGGCATAACCATTTTCATTCGTGTATGGTTTCGGTATTTTTTCTGTCCTCTTTGACTGCCTATTTTCTTAATCTAAATTAGAACTCTAAATATAGCGTTACAGACACATATGCAGGTAGTAAACAACTTTTTTATTGTATGTGTGTCAGACTGAGAGGGAAAACATTCTATACGTCATAGTAAATATTTAAAATGTATTGTTATAAAATGTAATAAATACTATTAAATGCACTTGGGGATTAATATTTGACAAATATAAAAACTTAGTAAAAAAATTATTTTGAGTAATGATGACGATACCTGTCGATATACAGGGTATAAATTTAATTTCCCCTTAACTGCATGTAAAACCAACATTTTTTTTCCATGTGTAACAGTTCATGAAATTTCATTAAAAAAATTATTACTAGGCAATTGTAAAGAAAAATAAACTTTCAAAGTCTGTTACGAAAAAAACCTTTCATTGATTCTTTTCATGAAAACACAATGAAATTAATGGATATGTGTTACTTCGTAGTTCATTCTTATAATGCAAGAGACAACCTCTCCGAGATTGCTCAATTAATAGCCATGTTACTGGTTACAAAAAATATATTGAAATATTATATTCTACTGTACTCAAGGGATATAAGTAAAATTAACAACTTCCCAATATTTTTTTTCCTAATGGGCTGCATATTAGTAACTAAGCCTTTGCACACACGGCAAATTCCCAAATGTCAGAGCCATTTCATGGTGGCACCATCTAGTGGCGTCACGCGCTGAAAAATTTATATGATTGAATTTATTTTAATTCAAACTCTCATCGGATGATGAATATAGCCGCGATTTATATTAATTTTGTCGAGAGTATCACAGCCAAATTGATACACAAGGGATCGTTTACATACTCATACAACATGCGGGTCTGGGCCGTGGGTAACCTGGTAGTTAGAGCATCGTACTCCAGACCGGAAGGCCTGGGTCCAATACCCGATGCAACCAAATACCCTCCGAGTACACACGGAGGACGTGCTCGTCAAATCAGTGGATCCGAAAGTTTTGTGGGCTGTATCACGAGTGCAGGGGACTGGAGAATATTTCCCTCCCCTCCAGTTCCATGGCAAAATTGTGGAGGTGGAGATAGGTGGTGTCTCTATCTATCGTCCCTTCGGGGAATTTCGTCGAACTAATTCCTACTGTGTCACCTGTATGGTGCTCAAGGCCTAGGCCAACGACAGGCGTACTTCTAGCCCCTTGCCACGATGAATTTCGTGGGCCTCGTTCTGACTACGTCAGACAGGTGGCATTAGCCACAGCCACACACATGCGGCTCTACGTTTTTCGCATCGAAAAAATCTATCGATTCCAACCGGGATCGAACACGCAACCATAAGCATGCGCAACGGGCAGGCTACCTATCAGCCACCTAGACGACTGATGTACAATATGATAGGTATTCGGTCATCAGGGATTTAAATCAGTGATATAATGCTTTTTCAATCAGTGTTCATTTCATCAGAGTAATTTGAGTCTTAATTTCAATTCAGTAAATCATCGAAGACAATAAAAGATAAATTTGAGTTTAATGATAATTGGAGTGCGTCTGCACTCGTTTACGTACAGAAGATCTCTGATCAAAACAAAGAAGGTTTTTACAAGCAGCGCTCTCAATACTCAGGGGGTTCTACCAATAGGTTCAAGTAAAACATTGTGCAAGAACTCTATTTAGTGTCCTTGATTTGTTCCTGTGACAAAAAATGTACTAAGTTGTTAGTTAATTAGTGGTTAGAATCAGAGGACGGATATTTTTCAATTCCTACAATTAGTTCAATCTGTCCCTATATATATATGTAGTTCAAGTTTTCAGTCGTTAATAAAATACTTTATATTCATCCATTCAAGTTCAAATACATTTTTTTAAACTTTTGAAAGTGGATGATACTTGATGTTAATACATTTTTTCAAATAGTATATAATTCACTAATTTAATTAAAAAAATGTTTGAATAGGAACAAACAAAAATAATAGTTTAACATCATATGTAGAAAGGAAAATCGTTCATTGTGTCCCTGTAGCGTAATAGGTAGCACCTTGGACTTCTAAAGTAAAGGTCGTTGAATCGAATCTCGCCTGGAATGATCTAGTTTCTGAGAATGTGATTTCTTCTTTTTTATTATACTATTTTGTTTCAAGAATTAAATTTAACTAATGAATAAATAGTAACAATCAAAAAAATAGTCCAACACCATATATAAAGAGAAAAATGGAAAATTGTAAGAAAAATTGCCTTCTATTTTGTCACTTAATATTGTGATTCTGTCATATGTATATACACATTTATATATTAATTGTAACTATTTAATAAAAAGTAATTAAAATAAAAGTTTTCGTTCTTGACCTAAGTGGGAACTGACTTAATTTATATATATATATATATATATATATATATATTACTTGTTTATAAGAAAGGCCAGAAACTTTTTTTCTTACATCTTTAATGCATTAATATCGACTTCATTGGTATTTTTCATAGCAGTTGTAGAAACAGATTGAATCAAGTTTGATCATAAAAAGTAGACTATCTTATTTGGCTAAAATGAGATTAATAGTAACACCAAAAAAGAAAGATAATTAAAAAAAATATATGATTATGCAATGACTACAAAAGCATATTTCATATTCAGGTATATTTCTCTTTTAGGAGCTTTCATGTGTCATATTTTCATTATAATACATTACATTTATTCAATAAAATTTAACTGAATAAAGTTGGGGATATGTTGTTTTAAGCTAAAGCTGAACGTATGGCATAACTACAACCAAACCCCAACACAAAATTACATTTTATATTGAAATTTAAGTCACATTGCATTGAAATTTCTCCCTTATGGTTACGTTCAAAAAGATATTATTTTAATATATATTCTATATATATAGAAAAAGTTTCGTGTATATGGATCTTTTCATCGTAACCTCTATTTCTTTGTCAATCATGCATTTATATAGAACTAGCAAAACAAAAAGAAACAATACGCTTTCTCAATAAAGCACCAAACCGCCAGAGGAATAAAATAGCTCCCCGTGAATTTGAAAATAAGGAAAAATCTTGTGGAGAAACCCGTTTTTATGGAAAGAAAAAAAAGAATCCCTATTTTATGAATTTCTGCTGTTGGTACGAGATTGAACGAGAAGGTGGAAATTTATGATTTTCTTCCTGCATTTTTCTTCAACTACTCGTGCTTTGAATGGGGAAGTATTTTTTCACAGATATTTCTTTCTGCTTTATTGAAGAAGCTCTAGAAAATACCCATGCTCAGATATTTTACTTTTTCCTCCAGTTTCAAGAGGGCTGGAGGCATTACGGAGCCAGATTATCTCAATTTTTTTTCCCGGGCTTAGTACTTGTTTGAAGTAGGGGAAAGTAGTTTACAGTAGAGGGTAAAAAATAGTAATTTTAGTATGAAGAACACCAACAATTTAAAAAGTTTTTCATAGTCTAGTACCTTGAAACAAAATAATGGTATTTTCAACTTTTTTTTTTCCTTCTTTTTTTTTTTTTTTTTTTTGTTGTTTGTTTTTGTTAAAAAAATAAGTTCGAAATAGAATAGACTGAAATATAAACTTTATAAAAGGTTCCGCTTGAACCTGAAAGTGATTTTCGAGCGGTTTCAGACTCTGAGGAAAAAATTCATAAAAACATATTTAAACGATGGGTTTACGGCTATGTTAATGTTAAAATAATACGTTTTTAGATGCTTCTATTTTTTCAAAGTTGAATTATAAATATCATAATTACGATATGAAAAATTATCTTATTTAGAATGTAAACATGATTTAGCAAAGAAGTCAGTTGTTCAGAAACTTCCATAAAAAAATGGTGTTAATGGATCTATCATATTTAATGCAGTGTTGATGGCGCTTTAGCTTCTATATTACTGGTTTTTCTATTGTGTCATACAATTATCCCTTATATCTGCAATATATTCTAGAATTTTGTAGAAAGATCTTCGAGATTTATTAACCCAAGATTTTTTGACGAATACAGTGTACTCGAAGGCCAGAAAATTGTTGAAAAGTTGCCAAAATGAATAAGGCATAAAGTAATTTATCAATCAGGTCCTGCAATATCCCTAATCCTTCATCAATATAGACACAGTTGTATGCCAGAAAATGCTGAAAAGAAACCCAGAAAATCTCAATATAAATAACTTCCTGATCCCAGGGACGTACTAAGACTTCTTGAGACCCAGGACCCCTACACAAATGTAAGCTCCTCCTAAGACCCTTAAAAGTAGACAGCACATAGCATACGTTGTCAAATACTCGTACAAACAATAACCCGAAACAAATAAATGTGCATGACTTACAGTCGCCCAAACCGGCTGGACCGACTGCCACCTATTGATTGAATTAGTAATGAGGGTTTATAATGGTAGGCCTACGGTCGACGGTCATCACATGTAGCCAGTTGACATATATTCTGAAATTTCCAATTTTTTCGAAGTAAACAACAGAAAAATTATTTCCCCTTTGAAATTATTCGGATCATGTCTTATTAAGGCTAAGTCGAGAACGAGAGAAGGCTAAAATTGTGGCCGAGGCCCTGGGCCCGGATCCAGTTGGCCCGTGCCTTAAGATGCCCCTGCCTGATCAACAATCAACAAACCTTTAAACAGGATGGTGCATCTATATTCCAATGAATGTTCAAGAAACGTCTCTTCAAATGTCTCAGAAGAATAAGTTCTGACATACTGTAGACTTTTCATTCTACAATACATCTAAGTACAAAAGCATGCTGAAGTGGCACGTGTGGATTGTACAGAACAAACTAATTAACTGATCTTGCAATGCCTGTACTCGTCTTCCAGTACAATAAATTAAAAACCAGAACATGCTGAAAAAACTCTCAAAAAACTCAGGATAAATTTCTGGAATAAATTATCAGTTATACTCTGTTAAGTAGAAATACCTACAACAAAAAACCATCTCAACGTAGATAACTTTATGTAGATGGTGGATCGGTTATGTCGAAAGAATAATATGGAGGTCAACAATGATATTCATTATTCCTATACAACTGACATTCTTTTTATTACTATGCCCTTATGAAATTCCTTATATGACACCCTTATAACAGAAATCAATAATTCATTTCCTGATGTTTCAAAATGCTGCATGTGTTTAGTAGTTTTATAATTACGATTGTGTATTTCTTATGATTGCATACTTTTTTTATAAGAGCTAAGGGGTTGTATTTTAATTTCCCCATTCATAAAAATTGAATTCAAATAATCAAAATATACAAATTATTATTTTATTTCAAATAAATTCGGAGACATTCGAATTTCTGAGAGTACCATTACGTATACAAAATGGAGAAAACAATTTAACAAATTAAGAAACTTTCAGAATTATTGAAGATAAAATATTTAATCTTCCATGCTTTCTTTTTCTTAAATAAGAAAATCGTCAAAAAAACTGGGATTTGACAAAAGAAAAAAGTTTTATATACTCTGTCTTTACAAGCACAAATAAATTCTTCTTAATATGCAACTTCAATCATAATATAAAGAATTTTAAAATTAAACAAAAATAGCGTGCTAAAAATTTACTATTTATATCAGGAATTTTGTAAGAAATTAATCTTACAAAAACGTATTAGCTTAAAAGTGGATAGTTTTTATACTTTTAAACATTCAAAAAAACAATTTCCCAAAAATATTTTTACAATTTAATGTAAAATATTAGGATCATTTTAAAGCAAAACGCATCGGAATCTGCCAGCAATTATGCTTGGGGCAACCCAAAAAAGAACGTAAATATCAACAAATATTTGTCCTTTAAAAGCAATATAAGCATAAAGAATTTCTATTAATTTCCATTGGGACAGGAATGATTGATTACTTGTTTATTTACATCGCATTTCGAAGAAACAGAAGAGTTACTGGTGATAATCCTCGTAATTTTAAGCCAAGATCAAGAAATGAGGACGACAATTGAGTTTGTATCCCACTCTCCAATTTCCTTTTGGATTTGAAAAGCATTATTAAATCTTATGTTTTATTTGGGACTATATAACTTCATTATCGTTCAACAGAGTGATGTTCTACATTTGTCCAACTGGTACTACTTCATGATGCATTTATTAGAGTGCTAAATCACAAAATCAAAAAAAAAAAGAAAAAGAAAAGAAATTTTTTCTAACAAGCATAAAATCATTGCGCCTATCGCAGTTATGAAGTTGAATTATCAGTTTTTATTTATGTGATTATTTTCACCAAACTAATAAAGAGGTATTTGGTGGAAAGTCTTGAAATTCAAATGAATATTTAAATCTTTCAGTTTGGAAATAGAGACCATGAATATTAGGATCTTTCAGAACAATTGATAGTGGTGTGAACGAAACAACAGTGATATTTAATGATGTAATAATATATCTCCTAGACGTTTGATTTTAAATTGTGGCACAGTAATACCTCGACGTACGCTAATCCGAATTAGGCAATTTTTTAAATTTCATCGAATCGGCTTTTTTCCCTCCATCACTGAAACTCAAGAGAAATAAGAGCAAGAACTTGATGAAATTGGTAATTTAATTGAAAAATGTGTTGATTTTGCCAAGAAAATAAATTTAGAAATCGATAATGATAACATTCAAGAACTACTGGATTCCCACAATCAGTAGCTGACACTTCATGAGCTTGTGGCGGTGGTATCGATATAAGCCAATAACAACCTCCGTACTAAGGTGATCATCTTAGTATAGTGGTTAAGTTACTCGGTTACGAAACCAAAGGTCCCAGGTTCCAATCTTCATTGGTGACCCTGGGTGAACTTCAAAACAATGAAACCATCACGGAGTTGACGTGGGACCATCTATCCACTGCAAGAGAAACCAAAAGCTTCAAACCCGCATGTCGCAGCACAGCAAAACCGTCAAATCCATATGACGCAACACCCAAGCCGTCAAACACAAAATGACGCAACACTCACGCCGTCAAACACAAATGACGCAACAACAACAACTTACACGCTCGCCATAACTATGGTATCGTTGGTTCGCCTATTCGCTGTCTCACTGGCAGAGGAGTGTGTGGTGGTGGTATTTATATAAGCCAGTAAAACCCTCCATACTAAGGTGATCATTTATTCATTTCATTGTGATTCTCATTTTGGTTCTGAATATATACTCCAAATTTTTGAAAAAGAGAGAAAAAAATCTGTTCTATTCTATTGAAAATAAATAATTATCTACATTTTAAAGAATATATCTTAATTAGGCTTACCATGAAGAAATGCATTTACAATCTTTTTCCAATTAAAAGCTCAATTGACAAACGATGTTCATTGAATTAAAAATATTCATAGCCATACTAAAAAATATAAACCAAGAATTTCTAGTCTTATTTTTGTAAACTTTTCGAACAGAGGTATTTATAACGAATGAATAGTTGTATAGAAATACTTAGAATTCAATGGATACTTTTCACGATACGATTGTCATGGAGCTAAAAAGTTTAAATTCAACTTATTACTCCTTTTGATATTGGGCAATCGAAAAAAACGATCACACATAACCATTACTTTCAATCCCTTTCAACATAAAATAGAATCCTTTTTACCCATAAAGTACTTATAAAATTACACTTTTATTCACCAGAATATTCTTTGGAAGGTTTTGAAATTTTCGTCTTTAAAAAATATTCTAAGCTCCAAACTGTCTATTGCTTATATCTTATCCTACATTTTCTAAGAAATAGAATAAATGTTAAAAGGTGAAAATGGCAGAAAAGTACATTGAATTCTTTTACAGATTTTTATTTGAACTGTTAGTGGCCAAAACGAAAAGTAACAAATATTTATCTTTCCCCAAATAGTAGTTATTAAATTTTGTGACTTTATATGGTCGTTTATTTCGGATTCCACAGTAAATATTTAGTGAGAAACCCTTCCTAAATCATAGAAAGTACTTTATAGCAATTAGATTTATTTTTCAGTCTAATTTTTTTTTCTTTTAAATTTTCGTCTGGAGTACATTAAAATCAAACTGAGACACTTAAATGATTCGGAATAAAAAATAATAAGACAGTTTTAGCAACTTTATTTAACTGTAAGAATTTATTTTGTGCTATTTTGTACCAAATTTAATCCAAAATATTGATAAAAGTTTTTAGAAACCTATTCGTTGTTAACTATTTTATATTACCGTAGAAACTATATTTTATGATAGAATTATAGATAGATAAATTATATTTTTTCCCTCAATGCATTGTATTACAAATTTTGCGGATATTTTTTGTCACAATTATTTAAAGAAATAAAATACTACTATTATATCTGTTGCACAAAGTAATTGATTAATAATTACTTCTGTTTAACATATTTTTTTTTTCAAATGACTATATGCATCTAATGCTGTATGCTATAAAAACTGTTTTATGTATATTATCACAATTGAAATAAAAATAAAAAATTCCATCAATAAATTAATTTCATGTTTTTTATTTTTATATTGTAATTTTTAACGACCAAAAAATGGCTGAGTGGTCATGGTCGAAACCTCATGTCCAGCGTTTTCTAATCCTTGGTTTTAGTGTCACTACAGACCCGTCGTCTAGACCAGTGCTCCCCAAGTTTTTCATCGCCGCGGACCAGTCATAGTTTATAAATTTTACCACTGCTCACTGAAAAAGGCACATTGATTGTTTACATTGTAGATTTTTTTGGTTTAGTAATTGAAATTTAATTGCAATTAAATATGCCTTCAGAATAAATACAGTTATTCAAAAAATGGTTATAAAGTGATTTCCATGGAAAGTCGCACAAACACGAGAGGAATATACCACAGAAAATACGAGGGTTGGGGCATAAGTCATGGCAACTATTTTCTTTCTTGTAGGTATGTGAATGGATCATAATCGTATATGTGTCTTGTGGAAGTTCTGCAGGTAAAATGTGTATGCAGAGCATCAGATGGCTCTGTGATAGCTGGTAGTAGCTCAGCGAGGGCTGTGAAATCAGTCAGTTGGTGAGTGTCGTGCTAGATGGAATTAACCCGTGTTGAGCATCGCGCTTACATCAAAAAATAGCCGTTCTCCGAGAAAGAAATGCGATGGAGTGTCACATTAAATTAGTGGAAGCCTTTGGGAATAATGCCCTACCATACCGCACAGTGGCACGGTGGATAGGAAAGTTTCAGCAAAGACGTGTGTCAACCAGTGATGAGCAACGTTCGGGACGACCAGTCAGTGTACGGACCGACTTGGCACGTGCCGTCATCGAGCAGCTCATGGATTACATTAAGGGTCATGCACTACATTAAGGGTCTAGAGGCCCAGGTTTGTCATGTCAACTTTATGTGTACTGTGTTGTCATTCTTTTGCATCGTGAAAGCCATATTGCCATGTATACTACCGTAATAAATTAGTATTTTACGATATTTCAGTGATATTCATTGTCCACCCATGTAGTTAACACCCTGAATTTTCGTCTGGATATGTCACAGTTTCCAACTGGACTAGTATCTTCAAAAAAAAAATAGTTGCCATGACTTTTGCCCCAAACCTCTCAAAATGGAAATAACTTAATACTCCTTGGGCGGTTTGATACTGTTTGATCCATGGAACGTTTTGCGGCCCTGGTGTTGGAACACGTTAAACCTGTCAAGGTCCAAAGTCTTTCCGTTGGAGTGCTGTAGAATTTCGGAGAATATGTCAACCTCATCACTTGATATTTAAAATCACGTGGTCCATCATGAATAGCTCTCGTGCGGCCAAATAACATTTATACATAAAAATACAATATGCATAAATTATCATTATATCTGAGAATCTAAAGCTAAAATACATTTTATGCTAGGAATAAGTTTTTTTTTCAAACGAATTCGTTAAATAAGTACAAAATAATTAGATTTTGTTTGATTTTTTACTGACCCCTTAACTGTCACCGTTTCGCTTAATCAGTGTGTTGAGTGACGAGGACGTATATATACGCCTTCTCGAAACACGATTCTTTTCTTCGCGCGGTTATTTGTAAAACTACTCAGAAGAGTTTGGAATGCAATAAAATGTCTTTGACAGTGTTTGCGGAAGATTTACTTACTTCAGAGAAAAATTTTCACATTTGTGTCTTTTCCATTTCCTCCAATACACCGCATATGCGTGCCTATTTGAAAAACGATGGAACTGAGGAGCGAATCGCGTAATTATTAATCGGCAGTTAAGATATTAACATCGCACAATATAGGTACTTATGGGCTATTGAAGGTGGACGCACGCTATTCGTAATTTTAAATTTCTGCCGAATGAGACGATGCCACCAGATCTGGCACCCCACTCTCCAAATTTCCTTATTACTCCAATGTCAGGCCTTTGAGCCTTGTGACGTTTGAGATAAATAACGGTAGCGTGATATTGATTAATTTAATGGGGTCCGGCACTTCCTAGGAGCCCATGTTAAATTACGTAAGTTTATGTACCTTTTTCTCCGAAACTTCTAGCTACTAATATATGACATTTTCACAGTAGGTTATATGTACTATCAATAAGACTTTAATGAAGGATTTTGTCTTTTTGTTAAAAATTACAATAATTATGAATTTTTTTAAAAATGCCAATTTTTTCCCTTTAAAATTTAGTTTAAAAATACATCATCTAAAACAGTTCACTAGATATATCTTATTCCCTCCATTAAAATGTGTAAATTTGTTGAAAGTATGCTCACTGAAATTTTGAGGATCCTAAATTAACCAATTTTTGAGAAAAAGGCCCATAAAGAGAAAAATATTGCACTTTGAGAAAACAGGCTTTAAAGTAAAAATTTGTAATTTGTCAATGAGAGTGGCTTACTTTTAAAAAATAAATAAAAACTCTTCTAATTATCGCATTTCTATATATCATATATCATTTTAAGCAGAAATGTTTAAATTTTTAAAAAAAATGTAAAAATGTCAAAATCGATATTTTTTTTTAAATTTCATGTATTGGACCCCTTAAACATTTAGTTTATTTAAGTCACAGCAATTATTTACAGATTATACATTGAAGTTATTAAACGTATTAAAAGATTATTAGAGTTCAAATGATGTGATTTGTGAGAGAGGAGTTCCCTTTCGGCGTCAGCTCACTTCGAAGGTTCAAAGCATCTCTCCTTCTCCCTCTCTCTCTTTTTGGGGATCAGCTGCCGGTGCCTCTTTTTAGCATCTTGTTACATCCTTCTAGTGACAGGAAGGGGTCCCTCGTGGATCAAGGGGTTGCGGGGAAGGTCCAAAGTGGACCACGCAATAATTTTAAAGTGCGGGTGCAAATGCACGTGCGGTGATCTACAAAGACGCTGATTCACAGCTGCGTGGTGGGAAACATTACAACCCCAAAAGATTTAACGTGCTTCAATTCTTCTACATAATGTGTATTCAGCGGCACCAGGGTTTGACAATACCGGCTTCTTAGCTACCGTGACTAGCATTAATTAAAAATAAGAAATAATATTTTTGTCTAAATAGATGTCACAAACAGTGTCATAAAGATAATGTTATGATAATGCATTGTAGAAAATAAACTTAAATTCAATTAATTAATGCATTTTTACGAGTAAACGGTGAAAAAAATGGAATGGTTGAATTCATAAATAAAATGCCCTCTTTACCTGAGTTTTAAAAACTCGTATATAAGAAATGAAAGGGGAAAAAATATCAGAAATATAAAAATTATGAAAGTTAAAATTCTATGTAAGAACTATTTTACTTAAAAGATTAATTTTTGTTTTTAATATTCGTGAGATTTCTCAAGTAGAATAATGAAATTATCCTTCCTCAGACATCAAAACTTAAACAAACTTTTAGAGAAATTCTTATGAAAGTCTTATATACATATATTTTACTTTTTCTATCTGAAAGAAAATTATGTGTGTTAACATCAAACTCCGTTGAGACAAGATGGCTTTCCTATTGTAAAACTCTTTTGAAACATTAGAAGTTTGGGAAAAAATTAAATGTTTATTACAATTCCCTAAGTAAATATTTGACTCGAAAATTAAGTCACCACAAACGAAATGGCTAAAGAATGCTTGTTATTATCGTAGTTTCTGGAAAATAATTTCGAAAGAGTTTGAAAGAGAAGAATCCCACATTTGAGACTGTCTGAGTAACGGTTACACAATGATGTTTATATTAGATTTGATTAAATGTTTTTTATACAATTTGCATGTTTTCACTTCGTTTCATTGTTTAGTTTAATTTTGTAACTTTTGCTTGGTAACTGCATGCATTGTTAATTATAATTCATACATAAATATTGGTAAAGTTATGATTACTACAAATTCTGTTTTGCAATTAAAGTAATTTATATTTTAATCGCATACAATATAATAGAATCATTAGACATATTATTTTAAATATTATTTTTTATTATAAAAGGTACTTTTATTTTAAGTTATACATATTATTCTAAATTAAATTTCAAATATTTTTCGAATTGTTGCGAATTTGCGTGGGTGAAAAATATCCGTTGCCTCGAATTAATTGAATAATAACAAATTTATAAATGGTCAAGGACGAACAAACGACTACAAAAAGACAAATTCACGTATATGCACAAAGAATTATTAAAACAGATTATTTACAGAAATTAAAAAATACACTCTTAGTATACAATTTTTAAAGCTCTTCAGTAACAGTTCTCTTGGACTGTTCCTCTAGCAGGAACTCAAGCAAATAAAGTCTCAATGCGCCTCATCGCAGACAAAGCAAAAGCAGATTCTGAACTTAATGACTAGACCTGTATCAGAGGTCTCTTATATAGCCTCATGAAAACTTCCTGAAGTATCGATTCAAGAAACTTCTCAAGGTTTCTTTGGGACTATAATTTCTAGCCAAATTTGTATCAAAGGGAGATAAAGTCACTGACCTGGTAATCCTGCTCACATATTACCGGATTGCCATTACAATGTGCATGTTGCGAAACGCACTTTCCCTGAAAACTTAACTTTCCTCAAGCAGTAAATCCTTGCAGGAAAAACGACATACTTGGTGTTTTAATATTATTCTTTCAAGCAGAATCATTATTTTTCTCCAAATAAACATGTTATATTAATTCATAAAAAAATAGCATGGAATGAAAGTCAGAAATGTTTTTGTGTTGTATGCTTGCGTAAATGCATTATATATCCTTTGCCAATAAATAATTTAATTTAACTGATATAGTTTTTTTTATCTAACAAACGCAAAAGGAGAAAGGTTGGTGCCTAAAACATTATTTAATTCCTGAGCCCATATGTTTAACGTAAAATGTTTGATACCCATTTTATTTCTTTTTTCAATCTATATACTAGGTAAATAGGTAATTTATTTTGTACATTATGTAGCGCATTCAATTGGTTTATAACTCCCTGCAATCTATAATTCAGCAAAAAAAGGGAAAATTAAAGTAATAAATTCTGTATAAAAGAGATATGACTAAATAACCGATTGAAAAAAAAATTCTCATGTATATTCACAGAAGTAATCTACTAATAGTATGCAAGAAGAGCATTAAGTATGACTAGAAGTCTTAAAATATATAAATTAGTAGTTTAATTTTCAAATTTTACATACGGAACTTATTAAATTAAGTAATATTCCAATTATTTAATTCCTTGCTTTTTTTATTCCCATTATTCAAGATTTTGTTTAGATTAGTTTAATTGTATACTTATAAAAATTCAAACAGAGATATCTCATTTTTATTGATATTAATTCAAACCTCTTTATATAAAAGTAATATATATGCTTTAAATTGAGATGGTTTTTGTCAAATTTGATCCAATCAGAACTATAGTATTCGTTTTGGCGTAATCTTAAGACAAGAAATGTTGTGAAATATAGCAGAAATTTTATTTTTTAAGTATTTCTACATCTGTAAGATCATAGATTAAATACTTATAAACTTACTTCATAATTATATTTCAATTTTCTATTCATATGCAACCTGATTCAACAGCTTAGGAAATTCTCTGTGATGCTTTGTGTCTGTAATAATTTGAGATAATTATTTTAAAATTTCTTACCTTCATAGAAAAAAGTTTCTTTTTTAATTAGGATTTCCTGACAGAAAATATAATTTATATTATCTTTTGCAAGAATATTCTACATTTAACAGAATTCTATCACATTTGTTATGATTAATTTTTTCATTTTATTTCAGTAAAAGAGTAAGTTTATAATTTCAGCTATTTATCTGTTACGCTGATTTATTTTGTTCAGTTATGCGAACTTAATTAAATGAATAAAATGAAATTATGCTTTATGCCATTTTTTAGATAATGAGCTTCAATTATTTGAAAGACTTTTTCATAGTTATGAAACGTGTTCATTTTCATTAAATATCTAGAAATTATTGCTTTTATTTCGTTTGCTAAAATACATATGATAAATATTAATCCTTTCTAAAAATGGCTCATATGTAATTTTTTTTTCCAAAATGCATATGAAATACAATTTATTTCAATAAATAAAATATAAAATTTACTTCACAATAAGTTTCAAAGCTTAATCAGCAAATTTTGCATTACAAAGCTGAAATGACAGGGAAATTAATAAATAAACAATTAATTTCTTTCAAAAAATTTCAAAATAATTTCTACATTAATAAAAAATCTATAACTTCTCTGCTTTCCCCTCCCTTCGTGAGTGCTTTAATACAGACGTCTTTATTTTTTTTAATAAATAAACATATAAAATATATATTTCTAATTAAAATAAAATAAGATAGATTATTTTATTTCCAAGATTCTTCGAAGCTGAGAAATTTAATGAAGGTGCTTATCATTGTTATTAAATTACCTCGTCGTACCTTTCATTTTCATTCTATACTTGTGATATTTTCTGTAAAAAGAGATTTAGAACAGTAATTGGTAACACTTTGTAGTATTCAAGCTCATTCAAAGTCTATTATGATGATCTTAAAAATAATGAGCGAATATATTTTTCAAAAAAATTATATTTGATTTTAATATGATGTGAAAAGTTTCATTATTAAAATCATTAAGTGTATCTAACTCAAATGATGCTTTGTTATTTCTAAAATGTATATTTCCTTAAGTGAAAAAGAAAAAAGTTTCTTCTTAATTTTTAAGCAATTATTTTCTAACTTCAATTATTAGCCAGCTGTTTCAATATTACTAGTTAAATTAAGGATACATATATGTCTTAAATACTGTATAAAAACTAGATTTTTGTTTGTAATTTAAACAGAATCTTTCAGGTAAGTTTTATTTGTAAAGCAAAACGTATCACTCACAAGCATAAAGTTACAGGTAATAGTTAACTTTTTAGTGTATTACACCGATCCACAAAAACGTGTTCCACGTTAAAAATTAAGGAAAATATTTTGTGAAAACTATTACAGACAAAACAACTTTGAAAATGATTCTACTCTGAGGTAT
>BMAV01025743.1:367251-384090 GCA_019973955.1 Trichonephila inaurata madagascariensis
ATAATTTTTAAAAAAAAGCCTTTTTTTTTTTATAATTTACTTTCCCTTATCCGCCTGCTCCTCTGGGTATTTCATGATAATATGACTATATATATTCTATATTGTTCGAATTAATTGGGACAAATGGGGAAAAAGTCTTTCTTAAAAAAAAAAGTCTTAGCTTTCCAAAGACTTAGCTTTTTATCATTACACACCTTAAATAGACTAAAAAATCTATACATTAGTATACGTAGTATGTCTTCCTTTAGCAGAACTGATCTTTTCAGTCCGTTTTTACATCAACTCCACTAGAATAACACACATGTTCCTGATTTAATCATCTTGGAAACACACTAGTATAGCCCTTTTTATCAATTGCTCTGTTGTCGTGCGATTCATCTTATTTAAACGACTCTTGAGAATATGCCATCAGTTTTGAATTGGATTTAAGTCTGGGCAATTTTTAAGTCAAACGAGCAATTTTATTTTATTTTTCGCATAAAAGTATGGACCGATATCGAATTGTGACAAGGGTCCAAATCATGTTGAAATATTCAATCAAATGTTTCCCCCATCAACGGAACAAACCTACTATATAACATTCCGATATATTTGAAAGAATTCACCACGTATTTAAGAGGAACTAAGCTTCCAGGGCTATTTGTTGCGAAAAAAAAACACAAACATCTGATCAGAAGGCTGTTTTACGATGTTGGATATGATCTCGTAACAAAGTTTCAACTTCACCTAGTCCAGCGTTTCTCAAACTGTGGGGCGCGCCCCCCTTCGGGGTGCGTGTCAACTCTACGAGGGGGCGCGAGCATATTGAAAAGTTGAAAACAAAAAATTATTTTAAAAAATTATTTTTTTCTGAAAGTAAACAAACAAAACACATTCTGACATAATAAGAAATGAATACACATTTACACTGATACAATACACTAATACATAAGTGTATCAGTACTGCAGAATGTATTTGATAATCCATTTAACAATACTAAGTAAAGAACAAGTTTAATAATTACCTTTGACCCCATAGGCTTTTCATATATAAAATTACATTCAAAAATTAACACTTACCTTGATAATTTGTTCGGTTTATAATTAATCCTTTAACTGCCGATTAAAAGATACGTCTTTCGCTCCCCAATGCCACCGTTTTCCACGTATGTAATGTATTGGGAAGGGTGAAGAAAAGGAATATATAAATAAGAAAATCCTCTGAAGTAAATCCTTCTCAAACACTAACAATGTCTTTTTATTGCATTCCAAAGTCTTTGGAATAATTTTATGAATATTAGTGCACATAAGAGATCGCTCTTCGGAAAGACGTATATATACGTCCGGGGAAATTAATGTTTATATATACAGGTAACGTCAGTTTTAACGTCAAAGTATAGTATTATTGAATTCAATGCATTGTTATTGTATAGGGGGCGGCACGACGAAAATTAGGATTGAATATTGGGTCGCAAATATTGAAAGTTTGAGAAGCACTGTGTTACGCGACACCTATTCCTTTTCGTAATTTTTTTTTGTTCTGTTATATCTGTAAATAAATATTAATTTATTTATGAGTATATAACATCTAGCCGTATCATCTCTCTAATCACTGTTACATATATAAATACTTTTAGAACTACAAAATATTTCTGTAAAAAAATATAGTAAATACTTTTGTAAAATATTTTGTTTATCGCTTAGTATGAATTCTTCCTCCGGTGGGTTAGTGGTAGCGTGCTCGCTTCATAATCTCAAGGATGTGGGTTCAACCCCATCTAGTTGATAGATTTTGTGGATGTGAAATCGTTGGCAGGCATGTCATATGATTATGTTGTATGTAAAAGATCCCTTGAGTATCAATTGACTCTGGTACTCTCGGCAAATTTCTTCTCCTTTCTAATCTTTTAATCCCTCTGGTCTGAATCAGACTAGATCCATAATTTGTTCACTCTTAAGAAATCTAAAATGAAATTGGCCTCTTCAGAAGGTTCTCTCGTACCAAGTCAACGCAACAAGTGAATGTTGCGTTGTAGCTTCTACATCATTACACTTGGAGCACATTAGAAAAGTTTTGGCTCCATATTAGAATCTGATTGACTATAAATGCCCCATAGACAGTCGACAAATTTAAAGCACGGCAATATTTAGCATCTGACGAGAGCTTGAAGTGAAATCTAATTCAAGCATCCAAATTTGGTAATGAGACCACCACTAGATGGTGTCAACATGGAATGGTTCTCACGTTTAGGGACTTGCAGTTTCTGCTAACGCTAAGTTGCTAAAATGCATCTCTATTGGGAAAAAAATCTCCTAGTACAGTGCTTCTCAAACTTTCATTACCTGCGACCCAATTTTCAATCATAGTTTTCATCGCGCCCCCCTCCATACAATAGCAATGAATTGATTTAAAAAATAACGTACTTTGATGCTAAAGCTACAATATGACTTTAATTATAAACCGTACAAATTATGAAGATAGGTATTAAATTTTGTGTATAATTTGGTATATGGCAAGCCCATGGGAGTCACAGTAATTATTAATTTTATTCTTAACTTAGTATTGATAAATTAATTATGAAATACATTGTGCAATACAGATGCATTTATATAAGTATATTATATCAATGTAAATGTGTATTTTACTTTTATTATGTCAGAATGTATTTTGTTTTGCTTCGTTTCAGTAAATTTGCAATTTTTTAAATCTTTTACTTTCGACTTTTTGATATGCTCGCGCTCCCCTTGTAAGGTTATCACGCCCCACAGTTTGAGAAACGCTGTTCTAGTGTAAAAGGTTAAAAATTATTTTAAAAAATTTCGTTTTGATAGGTTTTGGATTTATTCAACAAAGAATGTTACTTATATCCATCTCTAGGCCGTGGGTAGCCTAGTGGTTAGAGCACTGGACTCCGGATCGGAAGGCCTGGATTCGATGCCCGTATCGCGAAATACCCTCCGAGTACATGCGGAGCACGTGCTCGTTAAATCAGTGGGTTTGAAAGTCTTTTGGGCTGAATCACGAGTGCAGGAAACTGGAGAAAATTTCCCTCCAATTCAGTTTCATGCCTAAATTGTAGAGGTGGAGATAGGTGGTGTCGCCATCTATCGTTCCTTCGGGGAAATTCTCCGAGCTAAATCGTACTGTCACCTGAATGGTGCTCAAGGCTAAAAGCCAACGACAGGCGTACTTCTAGCCCATTGCTACGATTAATTTCGTGGGCCACGATCTGACTATGTCAGACAGGTGGCATGACAACAACAACATATATCCATCTAACATGAAGTTTAGTTTCTTTTTCATAATCATGCAAATTTAATTTAATGCAGGGGGAAATAAGGCATGTAATAAAATTGATTGCCAAGAAAAGAATAAATATAAAAATTACATAATTCTTTAAGAAACACATACTCTGTCGATAACCATCTCATTGATAAAATATGTCATAGACTTCTAATCGAACAGTTACAAATTTAATGGATGTTTGAGTACACGATTAAAAGAATTAATTATTTGTAATTAAGACTATAATCATTATTTGGTGCTTTATTTAATTTTTATGCATCGTAATTCGTATTTATGTTAAAAATAATGGTGTATGTTCGTATGTATAATTGTAATTAATGAATATTCAAAATAATTCACATCATAAACTGTTCAAAAGGAGAAAAATTCAGTTTCAATTTTGTTTAAAAATGAGATCTAAGAATTTATATTTGCATTAAAAAAAACGGTTTCATTATTTGTTGTCCTACGGCGTTTAGAAAAATAACTATGTGACTGGAAATGGAGTATTGATTTTTAAATTACTATATCTTTAAACCACTTTAAAATATAAATATTTAATCTGGGTGAAAAATTTTGTTCTGGAACTCTTAATCCATTCTTTTTTTCTCTATCTTTCTTTCATTTTATGCATTTTTTTTAAAATAACTGATAATTTCGAGCCAAATCCTTATAAAATATTGACTAAAAGTTTTTGAAGATATGAAAGTCAGCTAAATCGATACTTGGTGTTGTCCTGGTTTAACACAATCGTTATAAAATACCAATTTAATGTAGTAAATTATTCATATCTTCAATATCGAAATCAATATCAATCTTTCGAAACATTTGATAAGATACTGTCTTTGTTTAGATCAAGTAAAATAATTTTTCACTCAAAATTAAAGTTTTGAAAGATTACTATAATCCATTTACATAACAAATAAAAAAATCCCCACAGTAATGGTAATATTTGACTTATCGTAATAAAAACAGAGAATATTTAAGAATTCATTTCTTTAAAAATAAAGTAAAAATTGCGGAATAGTGCCAGAATTGCTTTTACAATTTTGAGAAATTTCCTTTTTGACAGTACAATTAATCACAATATTTTTTATATATATTTCAGTATTATAAATTTCATAATTTTAATATTAATTTCGTTTAAATTTTTCAATTTATTTACTTTTATATTATAAAATAAATACTCGTATTTCTTATTCAGCTTTTTAAAAAAAATTGCATCATATATTTTTAAAAAGAATATATATATAGTTTGGGTGTGTATAATATTATGCTTATAGTCTTAAGAACGTATGTGGCTGTTGGAAAGGGACGAGAGGAGAGAGGTCACCTGACACCCCGGGGGGAGTTCATCCACAAAATTGAGATGGAAATCATTCTGTCATCTACATGATGCTCAAAGCTACGGATAATGGCAGGCGAAATTAACCAGCCCCTTGCCAAGAGAAATATCGTGAGCCTTTATCTAGCATTGCCGATCAGGTGGCATTAGCAACAGCACAACAGAACAGAACTCCTAACTTTACAATGTTTTCTTTTTCTTGCAGCTCAGTAATATAATCAAGTATTAAGAAAGATCGGCTGTACAGTTTTTTTTCCTCCTTAAGTTTATGTTTAAGCCTACAATCTTAGTTTCCAAGACTAATCGTCCTCTATTTCAAAGAACGCATTTTCCGCAGTTCTTTCTTCCAAACGAGCAGTTCTGGCCTTCTCTGAAGCGTCAGAAGCTCGTATTTCTGAGTGCTCAATCCGGATATTGTCAGGTTTAATGCCGATTGCAAGAACTTCTGGGCCGATTTTTATTCCCAAAAGGGTCAACACTTTTAAATTGGGAATAAAGCCTTCATTAAAAAGGCAAACTTCTATAAAATTTGCAATTTCAATTGTATGTGTTCCGGCATGTAGTATAAGTTTAGGTGCAAAAGTCCATATTAAGGAATTCAGAGATTCCTTATTATTTTAGGTTTCTGAACCTAAACATCGACTCAGTAAGATCTCTGATGATAAATTCTCGTAAATCAGCTTTATTATATTGTTACTGTATTGTTCGATTCATTCCAACCGCACCGTTTTAAAGGCCATGTCACTAAAATACCTATATCTCCGAGAAGTATTATCATTTTGAAACATCCTATTATGCACGTATTCTTAAAGGTTTAAGCTTTGAAAATATGAAGGTAAAAATCGATTTTTTTTTTCAAACTTTTAGACAAGACTACCCCCGTAAGACAATTTAGTATATGATTATATCTATACATAATCACAATATCTAGAAAAGTGGGTATAGAAGAACTCTATCTTGAATTAAACAATTTAAAGGAGAATTTAAAGATTTACTTCACGAAACTACACAAACTTTAATATAAAAAAAAATGCTACAGAAAACACAGATTGATTTAAAACAAGTAATATAAAAAAAAATTAAGTCAATTCCTACTTAGATCAACAAAGAAAATTTTTATTTTAGTTACTTTTTATTAAATAGTTACAATTAATATAAATATGTATACACATAGGACAGAATCACAACATTAAATGGTAATTAATTTTTATTCATTATCATTAAAGTATCGTATTGTCATCCATAACAATCTTGTATATAAGATTTCAGTTCAACTGAATGCCTTAAAACGTGAGAAAGAAAAAAAAACCTTTTCAAGTTTTGAAACAAATCACCAAAAAGGATGCCATCGTGGCTGTATTTGTAATTCTTTAAATAATTAGTTTTAATCAATTAATTTTTATTAATTATAATTTAATTATTGTATTGCCATCCAAAATAAAAAAGTATATAGAATTTCAGCTGAATTGAGCGCTTTAAAATGTATTTTATTAACGATTGAAAATTCCACGAAGATAAATAAATAAATATATAGAGAGTGTGATCTAATAGTAGGAATTGAAAAATATCTTAAAACACATTTTTTTTTGGAATTGATTCAAATATTATTAAACAGTGGCTTCACGACTTGACAGAAAAATGTACTTCTAACCAAATTCTATATTTGTAACTGGCACAACGAATTTGCCAAAACCAACCAAAACTACAAGTAATCCGAACCCCTATCCCCTTTTACTGCCTCCTTGTTTCAACAATAATAAAAGATAAAACATCGGTAATTGAGTCTCTTTCATGTTACGGAATCTCACTCACAACAGTTTGGCCGACTTGTTCGGTCAGTATCTACTATTAATCAAGCTCAAATGCTTTTGCGTCATGAAAAATGGTCCATTTCATCTTAAGAGCTAAACAAGGGAAGTTATCTTCGGATATAGCTTATTTGAGTGTCACCGAAAATATAAATGCACTGAAACCTTCTTTCCTTGTTTAGCTTTTTTATGGCCTTTTTTTTCACTGATATGTCAGACGATTGTTTGAGAGTCATTAATAAATATTAAATCCCCGAATAATGCTAAGTGTTTTTGGATTTTTAGCATTTATGGTTTTCTTTATGTTTTGAGTTAAATACTTTGTTTTGATTACACAAATAAATTATTATGGCTTTGTTATACTTTACCTTTGAAGAGATTTTTAATATTATTAATAGTGAGATGTTTGATTTTTCTCTTCTATTATGTGTTCATTAATAACTCTTTCAGTCCATAATATATTTTATAAGAATGGCTTGATTTAGCTTTGTTACATTGTCTTCCTTGTAAATGGTTTCTTGGGTAGAATAACTGAAAATAGTTTTTTTTAAATAAATTATTATTATAACATCTTAAGAATCACTTAATAAGTTTCGAATGTTACTTTAAATAATGGTGTAATAGTTGCCATTCATTAGGAAATAAATATGAGACAGCTATGGCTTAACTTGAATTAATAAATTAAGTAAAGAATACTATACAAAGGGAAGAAGCGATAAATATCTTATATTTTTTATAAGAAAAGTACATACACATAATCACTTGTAATTTAACTCATATACACAACTACAGTTATTAAGTTAGAAATAAATATTTTCATTGTTCTGTCAATTGTGTTTTCGATAAAAAATATTTCATAATTAAGACAGATTAATTAATTAGCAGTAATTAATTAACAGAAGATATAGTGAATCTCTTATTTGTCTTTTTATAACGCAAGATAAGAATAAAAAGGCAATATACTTTATTTTTATAGGTATCCCATGCACATATAAAATATTTTGAAAAGTATAGGAAGTAATCATGTGTGTGGGATTATCTATTGCTTTTATTAAGTTATTTTGTGTAATTCTATTATATTCTTTTTATTCTACTTCTTCCACCGAAACCCCATTTATTCTAAAAAGTTAGTGCAAATAGGTAATAACTGTGTTTCCTAATTGTTGCTTACAAAGCCATCGGGAATAGAAAGAATGGATTATTTATACAGAAAACGTTGATTAATTTGAGAATATATGTAGAAGATATTACGAAGGTCACTCTGAAATTTTTGGGATTTGGTTTTAAAGTTAAACTTACAAAATTTTAGGAGTGTTCAAAGTAGCCACCAATAGCATCAATGCACTTTTGTAGACAAATTTTCCACAGATTAAATACCTCAAACCATTCATTTCTTTGAATTGATGAAAAAATGCATTTGTAGCCACATCAGTCTCTTCTTCTTAATGAAAACGATGTTCACGTGAGCTCTTTTTTAGATTAAAAAATAACCAAAAGTCACACATAGCTAGATCCGGAGAATAAGATGGATGCTCTATCACTTTAATTTGTTTTTGCTTAAGAAACTCAGCTGTTAATCCGGCTGTATGGGAAGATGCATTATCATAGTGAAGCATTAGTCCCCTAACATTCCCTTCTTGGAGAATTTCTGTAAGACATTTAGTGGTATACCAGTTTTCTGTTACTGTCTTCTGTCCTTCCAACTTGATGGCTTTGACCGATCCCGTACTTCTGAAGAAAACGGCATACATTGCATTTTCCATTGCTCGTTGTATTTTCACGATTGTTGGTGTGGGATCATCTTCAAAGATCTATACTTTGCTTTCTTGACGTGTTGGAACGTCAAAAAACAGCGTGTACGTTTCATCATCCGTTACAATTTAGGAATGTGATGCGTTGGCCACCCTCATTTATCAATTTAAGGGCTTTTTTACTGATTTTGACACGTGCCTCTTTTTGGTACTCAGTTAGATTATGGAGAACACAACAGCAAACTACTTTTTTCATGTGTAATTCTTCATGAATAATTTTGTATACGATTTCGGATCTAATGTTAAGTTCCTTATTTCTGCTTAAAGTTCTAGAAACAAATATAGAGAGCCTCACTTAACATAGACGTCACATAATTTTGAATATTTTAACCTAATTTACTTTATTACTCGGTGTTTTCTATATTAATGTTATGCCTGTATTAAAAAGTAAAGAAACATTTATTTTTTATGTAAACATTGCTTCAAACCAATAAGAAATTGATCAATGTAACGAACGCTATACTTCCAAGATTGAAATGTAGATGCCTCCACATTATGGATAGATTTGTAATCGAAGGGCGAACTTGCGACAAACTGCATTTTCCGTCAGGGACAATTTGGATTCCAACGAGTGAGCGTCTCCCGTCTTGTCAAATCCTAGCTAATGTTTCGGTTAACATGTTCTAATTGTTTACTTTTAATTGTATGGGGCTCAAAGTCACGGCTAATGGCAGGCGTACAACTAGCCACATGCACAATGAATTTCTTGGGCCTTGATCTGATGTTACTGTCGATCAGGTGGCAAAAGAAAAACAACAGCAACAATAACTTTTAATTGTACCGTCTATGTATCCGTCCTTTGAAACTGTGATTTTTTTATGTTATTAAATGTATTTATTTACTCCAAGCTTTTATTGATTACTTTGGTTTTAACACAGTAGTAACATAATGAACGGTTACAACAGGAATTTTTCGTTGTTACTATATATTTTTGAAAATTAAATTCACTATTAGTGATTGAGCTGTAAAAGTAGATAGAAAAACATAAAAATACTTTCTCTATTTTTATTCTTTCTACTTTTTACTATTAATAATAAAAATATTTTATTAGATTAAAAAATTCTAATGTCATTTTCTAACATGAAGAGGTTTCCCAGAGCCTCTTTAGGATAATTAACTTAAAAGAGATAATTCTTTTTGTCACTTGTTAAATCTCTTCTTTCAGAATACCTTTTATTAAAGTTTTCAAAACCACTTTTCGCAAAAGGAGAATTTCATTAATAACCCAATTAATATTTTACTTGGACTCATTTTTTAATGTTCACAGATAATGTAAGGTTAATATTAATAGAATAGATACAAGAAAGAAAGAGATAAAGCACATTTAAAAAAGAATTTAAAAAGATGGAGTTTTTAAGGACATTTTTCCCAATTAACCAAAATTTGTTAAGTAAAAAAGTTTTCTTTAAAGCAATATTAAGTCTATGTAGATAATTTGAATGGATTGGTAAAGATTTGTATAAGTCCTACATTTACATCACAAGTCCTCTATATTACTAAAACTTATTAAAATAATGAAACTAAATCACAACTATTTAAATCAAACTATAATAAATCGTAATTACAGAAACATTCGAAGAAAACAACTAGAAAATAACTTGCTTTATTATTGATCTTGTAAATGTGAATAACAGTAAATTGTTAAGTTAAATGTGTTTTATGATTAAAAATTGCAAGCGAATATATTTAATTATTATTTCGTAAGCAATTAGGTTTAAATTAGGAACCACAATTCTAAAATCGATTAAGTTCAATAAGTCAGATTTCAAAATACAACCTCAGTGTTATTCTTATATACATTTCATTATTCTTTTATGCATTGAATTATTATTCATATATCCATTGTACTATTCCAAATGTTGTTTTCTTGAATGTAATATTTTAAAATATTATGTCTTAATACAAACATATAATACAAGTATGTAATAAAATAAGTATATAATAATATCAGTAGACATACAAGAAATTTTCAAAGGGGGGGGGGTCTAGGGTCGAAAGTCCACTATTTTGGTATCATGCTCCAATACGTGCCCAACATATCCTTTTGATTTTGTCGGTTTTCGAGAACAAAAACAATACAAAATTAATTATTGAATAAATGATTAGCATTAATTAATAAAATTAATTATTAATAACAAATACATGATTAAATTTTACGTAATATTGATATATACATAGGATTATAACCAATCGGGGAAAAAAATCAAGGGCGATGAGGGGTGTCCGAACCCCTAAGACACCCCACCTTGTGTGCGCCACTGAATAATACCAATAACACAACTCACATTTCTTTTTTTCTTTTTTTTTGAAACAATGTAACACCTAAAAGCAATTTGAATTGATTTTTTTTTTAAATTTCACTTTTAGGGCGCAAAGCACGATGGCTGGTAGCATCTGCCTGGGGCATATCGGCCATCTTCTCCATCCCTTCCATTTTCCTCAGCTCGAAAGAGGAAGTGAAAGGCATGTCCCAGTGCTGGATAGATCTGGATCCCTGGCAGTGGCAGGTTTACATCACCCTGGTGGCTGTCAGCCTCTTCTTTCTGCCGGCTCTCATCATTGCGGCGTGCTACACCATCATTGTGTACACCATCTGGACAAAGAGCCGCCTCATGAGTTACCCAAAGCTCTCCAAGTCGTCAATTGCTGACAGCAAGAAAAGTAAGATAATGTACTTTATTTCGATAATTTTTCGTTTTCACGGTGCAGGGGATTGATAGTTACCAAAAATGATACAACCCACTCTAAATGGAATATTTCCACTGATAAACTTTTACCACCATCACATTTTTAAAACAAGTCGTGGTCTATTCCTGTAAGTAGCGTCTATTTGGTACTTAATGTATTATCGCAACAATCGACAACTCTATTAATAACTCGCCAAGTTGGTAACCCTGATTTCCTATGTGTCGTACGCGCTGAATTGGCTACCATGTGTTTCGCTTCATACAATGTCGCCAATAGGTTTCGATAATACTTAAGTACCTATTTATGCATAGCCCACTGCATAGTGATGTTTAGAAATGCTAGACCCAAATCCGTCATTCACTGGTTATATACCCATTTCTTTACCCTCCAGGCTACCGTGTGCTTACATATTATCACAACATTCACCAACGTTCAAGATAATTCGCCAAGTTGGCAACCCCAATTTTACATGTGTCGTATGCGCTGAATTGGCAATGAAGTGCTTCCTTTGATATAATATCGCATATAGGTTGCGATAATACGTAAGAATCCATAAATGTTTTATGGCTCAAATTCCTCTCGGCCTATACGTAAAGAATTGAGTACAACTTGGATGTCGCTTTCGTCACTTAACCATAGTTTAAGAGATCAATCGCCAAGAACTCTCATTAGGCTTTTAGTCACATGTTTATATAGTCTTTAATTAAACTTTTTGTTTGTAAAAAGCTAAAACTAATTGAAATGGAAATTATGCTTTCTTATTTATACTTTGTTGAAAAAGTAACTGGCAGGTTCATGCTTATCTTCTCTGCACTTTAAGCAGCAGTTTAAACTGAGCTTTACTAAGGTATACATTGTATTTATGAAGTAAAATTTTACACGAATACTAGAAATTAATTCAAGAATTTTTGGTGACTATGTTCTTTCTTGTAAATTTTTTACCAATCCCTTATTTTTGAAATAATACAAAAAATATTCACAACATCCAGACAGTTTATTTAGATGAATGGTTTTTACTGACAGTATTTTTTTTATGGAAAACTTTCATAACTCATTTAAAAGTAATATTATTTTTGTTGATGTAATACTCTTTTTACAAGCCTTTATAATTTTCCTTTAGAATTCCAAACTCATATTGCGTAAAGTTAGTTCTACATAAACCCATACATATGTTGTCACTTAATGTGCATATTTATATGCGCAGAAGGCAATCTGCACAATTATGTAACAGTATCAAGAATTTAAGAAATAACTCAAGTAGAATATAGCCCAAACTTATATTTAGTATATTATTTTTCACAAAAATATATTAATTTTTGGGGTATTTGTAAAATTAACAATAATTACAGGAAAAAGCTTTTTATTCCAGAAGTACTTCTAGGGCTTATTGCATCAAGAATAATGTGGTTAATCATTTGCAACCAAAAAGAACATTTCTGCATAAACGAATATTACATCATTCATTATTAAAAATTTAATTATAACTTTCATGTTTCAAAGTAAGTTACCTTAGATATCCCTGCTAAATCTAAAAAACAGCAAAGTAAAAAAATTGCACATATGAAATTCTAGAATTTAACAGCTTTTTTACCATTCACTAAAAGAAAATACCTTTTTGTTCTGAACCTTTTAGAAAGCAAACGTTTACGAATAAATATTGTTACACTAGCTTATTCTTACAATTGCAGTTATTCAATTAAAAATACTAATTATCGTGCAACTATTATTTATTTTAACTATCCAAATGTTACTTAAATTTCCTTAAATCAATACTTCATTTTAAAAATTATTTTTAAGTTAAAAATAATATGCGAGATTTCCAGTGTAAATTTAATTATCTCGAACTATTTTTATACTACCTGTAAAGTTTGTAAATGAAAATGTTCTAAACTTCTTTAAATTATTGAATACTAACATTTAGTGTATTAAATTTCCTCAGTGACCTTGTTTTTAATGTTTTAAAACTTATTTCCATATTTTAACTAAATTAAAATTACTTTTAAAAGTATTGAATGAAATATTTTAAGAATTCCTTTCCGCTGATGAAACATTAGTTTTCAAGAGTTAAAAATTTTAACGGAACTCACAAGAAATAAAAAAGTTGTATTCATTTATCAGAATTAAAAGTAATTTATTATTCTAAAAGTTAATTATTGTGAACTTTAATTTTCTTCATCGTTGAAAATACACAAAACATTGATATTCCATTAAAATACTACATTTACGTAAGTTAAAATGAAACATTAACTTCTGAAGTACTTCACTTGGAAACTCAATTAAATTCTTCGATGTCCCCCAGAACATTAAGCTCATTTGAATAACTTTCACTAGAACACATTTTAACTTTTAACTTTATTCTGAGAGTACCTTGTAGTAAAATTCAAGTGTGAATCCTCTCAAAACCTACTTTTCTCTTCTGCTATTTGTTAAAGTTATCACCAGGAACATGTGCTCAAAGAATTGTAATTACATTTGTAATGTCCCCATTAAATACCTCAAACGAAATCCGACACTTGACATATATCGATTTCTCGGCGAATAATAATCGTAATTTTACGATAGAAGTAAGATCTTGTTATGCAATGTGGGACACCATATACGCGCTGTTTCCGATAGTGCTGTTCTTAATTATGCCATAATCAATCATATGCTGATATTCTCATTAGTCTTTCGCTGGGATAGCCATAATTATCAATACCAGGGAAGAAATGAAAGTACCGAACACTTTAGTTGCAAATGAATTCTAAAATAACAGTGTTCGAATATTGTTTAAACGACAGCTTGGTAATATTCAGCAATTGCATTATAGTTTTAGATAGGAATGGCGGGACATTCTGGGAAAGATTGTTCTGTTGCTGAGTTATTTAAATAGGTCTGGGAATGGCTTTTAGCATCAAATGATATTATATGGTTCTGCGTGAAAAGGTAGGGAAGTAAACCTAAATTATTAATGAACTGTTTCGAAATTCCACACAAGGCATTAAGCTAGGATTGTTTATTAGATGTATGAATAACAAATTTTAGAATATGGTACAATACTGAAGTTATTCTTTAAGTATCAGAAGTCTCACTATATTTTATTTTCCTTTCGAAAATTCCATTACATTTAAAAAAAATTATTGAATTGATTATATTCGATACTAATATTTTACTTTTTACAAGTAAATAAAAAATTCAAAGAAAAATGCCGTGTTTATTCGAATGTTAGCCTTACTTTTTTCCCAATGTTAGTGCTACTTAAAATCGGGTGCAGCTTACAATCGAAGACGGAAAAATTCTTTGGATGGGAAAAATTGAACATCATACTGTCGGATGAGTTTACAGTTTTCGGCATGTATTTAAAAGTTTTTAATACTTGTAAAATAAATTTATTTTTCTCTTTTTATTAGTTCTCCTTTCAATTTTTTAAAATTCCATAAATATTGGATTTTAATAAAACGCGCGGCATTATTTCTTATTTTTTCCCCAAAGCAGATTGATAATTTGTGGTGCTGCTTAGATTCTAATAAACACTATAATACCATTTTTCTCTCGATATAAAATTTGTATTACTCATTTTTAAAGAAAGGCTTTTATTTTTTTGTTGATTTTATTAAAGATCTTGTTTTGAAATTCAAATAATCGCCCTACCTAATTAAAGACAACGACATAATTCCTTCCGCAATGAAATCATGGTTTCTCGAAAAACAAATACATTAAAAAATACCTTGTTCTCACACACACGCGTTCAATGAGCTCAATTCCTGTGACGTCATAGTCACATGATAATTACATCCCCGTGTTTCTAGCCAATCAGTTTAAAAACTCATGTGACGTCATAGTCACATGATAATTACATCCCCGTGTTTCTAGCCAATCAGTTTAAAAACTTATGTGACGTCATAGTCACACGATAAAAGCAATCACGTGTTTCCAGATAATCAATTCATACAATTTTTGGTTGCCAACTTTTACTCTTTGAAGAAACTTTCTCTTAAATTATCAACAATTATTACACAAATAATATACAAAATGCATTTTATTTAAAAGTGGATGCCTAAAATAAAATTTTTTTAACAATTCTAAAACGTTTTTGAAGAATTTTTTTTTTCATAACATTTAAACATCTTTAACCAATTAGAAATTTCAAATTTTACAAACAGAGCAACTTGTGCAATTAGTTTAATGTCTATTTTGAGATCAATGGAGAACACATGTTTGTCTTTATCATGTTACCGTCAGGAATTGAGCTCATTTGAGTTAGGATAAATTTCAATGTACTAAAATCTATTACAGTTAAATTTATAACTTTTAAAACGAAAAAAATTTACATCATTCAAAATTACTTATTGATTGTTAAACTTGACAAGAATGAAACATATTCAGAGAGATTTATCTAACTTTAAGGTATCCGACTACGTTCGGAACCGGGATTTTAAAAAAGAGCATAAATGAATAATTTTCATGAAATTTAGGGTCACTTAGATTAGAATACAAATATAAAATTGTTTTAAAGACATTTTGACCAAAAAAAATTATTTAAATACAACATTTTGGAAAAAAATTAACTTAGAATAATCTTTTTTTAAAATGTTCTCCTTTCGTGAAGAAAGCTTCTATTATAATAATATTTTGCCAGTATATAGCTCAGACTTCTGTAAAGAGGCTCAATTATGACTTTTGAAAAATTTACATTATTTTCAGAGTTACAACCCATTGAAATAATTATCGGCGTTTTTTTCTTAAAATTCCTCCCCTCTGTTGTCGTAAAACATGGATAAACCCACTTCTAAGTTATATATTTCAAAAATTCTAGTTGAGCCTCTGTACAGAAGTCTGAGGTATATACAGGCAAAATATTATTATAATGGAAGCATTTTTCACAAAAGGAGAACATTTTGAAAGTGGGTCATTCTATATTCATTTTTTGTCAAAATATTTTGTACTTAAATAATTTTTTATTTTAATACTATTCTTAAAACAATTTTATATACATTTTCTAATCTAAGTGACACTAAATATCATAAATATTATCCATTTATACTCTTTTGAAAAATCACGGTTCCGAACGTAGTCGGATACCTTAAAGTCATATTAAACGAAGTCTAAATTTTATCAACAAAGAGTTTTCATAATGTCACTTTGAAACAATTACTAGACGAATGATTTTCTATGTAGAAACTTATTTAATTTTCACTTGCTGATATTTACAAGAGACTATAGCTCTTATATTGCTTTAAAACATTATTAGTGAGATAAAAATTAATTGAAGAAAAATTATTAAATATACTGTTATTTACGATAAAATCAGTATTACGATCAGCTATTACGATAAAGTTGTTAATTCAGCATATTTAAGATACATTTCCATATATAATATGCCATCTTTTAATCTGGCAATAATCATTTATTACCATAATAAAAAGATTCTTTACTGTGATAGAAGTAATGAATTAGATATTCAAAGAAATAGGCATAAAACAAATTTTGATCTAAATGTATAAAAATAAACTCGCAACCTTATAATGATTCATAACTTTATGATTAATTTTAATGAAGCGAATAGAGATATTTTTAGAATGTCTTTTACTTTTAATGATGTCATTTCATAAAACATTTTTAAAAAGAAAATAAAGCAAAATTATTCATTCAAAAAACATTTCTTATTTTATCTGGATTTAAAATTCATTTGATTTCTTTTTAAAAAGTACATAACTACTGAACATATTTAATTTGTAAACGGGATAATTTTCAAGATAAAGAGAATAAATCATTTCAAATGGTTTGTAAAGTATTTCACACTTGTATAATATATATTCCAAAATATTTTTTTCATTAAACTGACTTATACAACATTCAAGAATTCATTTATTTTTAAAGAAATAAATTCTTTATTTTTTTTCATGCACTTTCAGTCACTTGCAATAAAATTTATTTAAATGT
>BMAV01025743.1:384490-399290 GCA_019973955.1 Trichonephila inaurata madagascariensis
CAGCCCAGGGTGGGCCTTGGCCTTCTCAAGAAGCATTTTCCAGGCCATCCTTTTTCCTGCTAGTGTTCTCCAGTTGCTAGTTCTCAAAACTAGTAGATCTTTTTCTAGGCCATCAATCCATCTAAGATTCGGCCTACCCTTTCTTCGTGTGCCTATTGGTTGAGCATTGAAGACTGTTTTAGTGGTGCGGTCTTCGCTCATCCTGATAACGTAACCTGCCCATTTAATTCGTTGTATTTCAATGAAGTTTACAATGTCAGATTCTTTATATGATTGATAGAGCTCTAAATTTTCTCTTCTTCGCCATGTTCCATTCCAAAAATGAATCTTAAAATCTTTTTGTAGATACTTATCATGTTCTCATCTGTTTGAGACTTGGACCAAGTTTCACATGTATAAGTTAATACCGATCTTAAAAGACCTTTATACAGTAGAACCTTTGGTTTTTCTTTTGATTAAATTTGATTTTATATATTTTCGTATTCCATTAAGACATCTGTTAGCCATAGTAATTCTCTTTTGGGGATTTCAGTAGTATAATCGTTTCTATTGTTAATTTCTGAACCTAAATAAGTGAAGCTGTCAACAACTTCAAAACTATACTCTTTAATTTTAAAATGGGAATCTTTAAAACATAATTTAGTGCAAGGCATGTACTTGGTCTTATACTCATTGATTTTCAGTCCCATCCTAAGGGCCTCTTTCTCTAAAGATAAGAAGATCTTAGTGCTGTGGGTGTTTGAGCGATGATATCAATGTCATCAGCAAAAACCAACAACTGTATCGATTTATTAAAGATATTTTCTAATAGACTATTATTTTTACAAATAAAAGAATCAATCTCTTCTCTCTCTTCTCTAGCATTCCCTACTAACTTTTTATTACATGCTAATTGAATTGTTAAATATGTTAATTTGTGAATGCGGGGTTTTTTCATTTAAATTACTTAATTGTTTTTTAATCTGTTCTTTTAAAAATTAAACTGCAGTTATTTTTAAAAAAAACCATCACCAATCGTAAAGTTCCCAATCTCGGAAGTAAAAGCGGAAATTTTTGTGACTTTTCATTTGGTTCAATAGAATTACCTTTAGATGTTTAAGTCTCTGGAGGATGAAACTTCCATTTAATTTCTTTCTTTTTTTTTCGTTTAAAAGAAATTCGCATAAAAACTCTTTAAAGGTAATGCTACATTGAAATTCTGGACACATTTTCTTTTAAAAAAATTAACACAAAAAAGTTCCAAGATTAAGAGGGTCATTTTTAAAGACTTCTCAATCCTTTTATTTCGGAAAAAAAGAACTGAACCAAATTTGACCTTTACTCTGAACTATTGCGCCTTTTTTTGCGAATAAATTAATACTAAATATAACGCTTTGATTCACGTGAGTGAAAAAATTTGGAAATCGACCTCATAATATATTTTTTAACTTTTCATTTCTTAAATGAAGTCACTTGTGACTTGTATTAAAAAATGCTCTTGTTTTTTTTAAAAAAAAACATCTATGTGAAAAACACAGTTTTCTAACAAGGCAGATGTGCATATGATTAAAATAAATCATCACCCTAAAAAAATCATGAACTACATTTATTTAATAAGTACTTGAATATATTGTCACGCCCGAAATTGAAAATACAATTATTTTTTTAATCAAAAATTGTATTTTTGAAGTAAATACAAGAGAGAGATAATATTCAGAGAAATTTTAACATAAATTTATATTAAGTTAGCATATTTTATCTAATCATAATATCTGCTTTTTTTTCTGATATTTTTTTTCATTACTGGTAAATAAAAAGTAAGAATATATTTTTAAAAAATTTTGTACCCAAATGAAGTGAGAAAGAGAGAGAAAAAGTGTGAAAACTGTATATCACAAATTGGAGAGTATATGAAAATACATAATTGCTTAAAAAATGGGAAACTGTAATCTTCGTAGCATAGCATTTTGCTTTAATAATTGATTCAAAATGATATGGTATTGAATTTAAGAATTTCAGTTACTTAAGAAGATATTTTTTTTGTTTCTCTTGTAAATACATGGTGCTTCTATATACTGCCTTCTTAAATTGTTATATATAAAAATTACGTGTCACAGTGTTTGTCCGCTCGCAATGGACTCCGAAACTACTCAACCGATTCTGACATAATTTCGCGTATTGTGTGTCATTTTGTCCAACTTAAAATATAGGATAGTTTTTATCTCAATTTTTGACGTCATTATTTTTTTTATTGCCGTAAATGCGTAGAATCCGGGAAACGGGAAAATTCGCAAAATGTCAGAATGCGTGTGGGCCTGCGGAAGTGGATTTTGTGGACCAAGGTGCATCAAAAGTCAGTGCCTGTTGTATTTCGGGGCGTGGAATTCGGATTTCGAATTGAAACCCGCAAATGCCGGTAACTTTGCCGGACAGTACCGGAAGACCGTATTTTAGACACTTCCCGGCAGAGCTTTCCCTTATGATCCACAGATCATGAAAACGTGGTCCCTGGCTTATTTGGAAACTGTCAATCTGAATCTGATATCCGATATAAAAAATTGTTGCAACTTAGCCGCATAATGCCGAACGACCGTTTTTAGAAACACCCTGGCAGGACCTTACCTTAAAAAGCCTTGGAGCACGAAAACTTGATCCCTGGCGTATTTTAAGACGGGCAATTTGAACCTGATATCCGATAAGAGAAATTGTCACAAATTTGCCGTACAATACTGGACGACTATCTATTACGTGGACCATGACAAAAGCTTTCCTTAAAGGTTTTGAAGCGGGAAAAGTGCTTTTCTAATCATTTTCGGGGTGGTGAACGAGAATCTGAAATCAGATATTACAAATTCCGGTAACTTTTCCGGATAATGCCGGTCGACCTTAATGCCCCTTTCCAACGACTGAACTTGCAGGCTCAAGGAAGCCAAAAGTAGTCCCCGGTTTCGTCTAGGGTTGGAAAACGCTAATCTTAAATCAGGTTCCAGAAACTCTCATAAATTTGCAGGATATTGCCGAAGTTAGGTGGAATGGCTTCGCGTTCGTCATTTATAAAATTAAATCTTCATATGTTGTTACAAACAACTTCGTAAATAATTCATACATTATACTATACTCAAATTAGAGAAAAATAAAATTAAAAATTAAAAAAAAATATGTTGTTTTATGCTTAAATTCAATTCTCCAAAATTGTAAGCGCAAAATCAACGTGACTACATTGAATAGCTGAGAATACTATTACATTAACATATTAAAACAAAGCCGCAGCAACGCGTGGCAGGGTCAGCTAGTGAGGTTATAAATTTTCTATTCCATTAAAGTCACGAGATTGTAGAACTTTTATCAGCTGACGTGAGAAGTTGTACAGTAGCCATTCTTTTAGACTTATGTCGTATGTGTAGGGTTAGTAGCTTATTAAGGCTGTCTTTGGTTAATGTTAAAGAATAGGACCCGAATTCGGAACATTTTCTTAGATATAAAAGAAATGAAAATATAATATGATATTCTAGCTTCACTATCCTTTAGAGAGCAACATTATTGATTATATATCCCATTTTTAACCGAGTTGATTCATTTTTTCTAGTATAAAATGTGTTTCGCGATTTTTCTCCTATACCGTAATGTTAAATGGGTTATATGAGTTATAATGTTGCAAATCTCCGTGGAAAAATTTAGGCATTTTTCTGTCTGAAAATGTGTTTCGTGTTTAGTTCAAGCTCTCGTACTTCTACCCAAAACAGCCTTAAAATGCATGGACACTTACTTAAGAGTGAGAAAATTGTGCAAATATTAGTCTTTTCCAGTTTCGTATGTTCGAATTGTGCGTAATTGTTGATTTTCGATACTTGTCGAAATTTTGTGTTGACAGCTTAGCAGTGTCTAGGAGAAGTCATTTACTCATCTGTTAAGGTCACGTGCAGTTGATGAATGGATATAGGGTTATGCACTGTTTGAGCTGCTAAACATCTCAATGTGTCTTCCAGTTTGGTCTCCCGACTGTGGGATCAGCTTAAACCTAAAGATTATGTGTCTAAGGCATTGTAGCGGCATCTTCTGCCAGTTGCAAGCCACAAAGGACAGGAATAAAAGCCCTTAACGACTGGCCCGAATAGGAAATCCTTTCGTCTCATACGTCTAAGCATGCACGTCGTAACTACTGACTGATAGGTTGGTGGTTCAAATAAAAACCCTTGCCTAGGTCAAAAGCTTGACGTTGAAGCATGCTCCCTCTCGATTAAGCGTTACAACATCTACGGAAGACCATCTTGTAGCTCTTTCAGCCCCAAAGGGAAGGAGCACTACTGTACCTCAGTTTGTTGTAGATCATTTTGTCGGTTCAGGAATAAGAATCTCTGCTACTACTGAGTGAAGACGCTTTTAAAATGCAAGTCTCTACGCAAGATGACCATTTATGTGTTTTTCTAGAACCATGACAAATGTGATCATTTATGTTGCACGAGACAGAAGTGGACGTCTGTACTCTTCTCAGACGTATTCAGGTTCATACTGGAGAGTTCTGCAGGGTGCCTGGTGGTTTAAGAGATACAACCAATTCGACAATGTTGAAAACACAGTTACAGAAGTGGTAGAATGATAGCTTGAGCAGAGAATTCTCACTGACCAACATTTGTTTTAGGGAAGACATCTTGATTGTGAGACATAGGGCAGATATTATTTAATGCCTTGTTCCCCCATATGCCACTGCTATTGGTATTGAATTCACTCTGATGAATGACAATGCGTGGCTCACTGAGTTGCGTCAATCATATACTATTTTTATTTAAGATTATTATTATTTTTTACCCACATTATAGTATAATGGATACTCTAGCATTTTCATTTTATAATCTTAAAATTCAAGATTTTTTTTTAAAAAAAATTAAATTTTTAAAATTTTGTATTTGATATTAAGTTTGTTTAAATAACTAAATATTTTCAGTCGTGAAAAGGAATTCTTAATTTACATTAGTTTTTAAGGGATATCTGAGTTAATACAGGCACCCAAATTGCAAAAAGTCATCGATTTCAAAGTATTTCTTAGTCTTAAAAATAAAATAGGATGTTAAATACCTTGGTCAAAGATATCGATATCAGCATGTCTTCATTTTATAAAAGGCTTTACTTTAAAAATGATATTATGTTATATATAAAGAAATTAATCATTAAATATAAGATAAGAATTATTTTAACGTATTTCATATAGAAAGCGGAATTTTTCGCATTTTTTACAAAAGGAGGACATTTGGAAAAAAGGTTATTCTAAGTTAATTTTTTTGTCAAAATATTGTACTTAAATAATTTTGTATTGTAATACTATTCTTAACCCAATTTTATATACATTATCTAATCTAAGTGACGATAAATATCATAAATATTATCCATTTACACGCTTATGTAAAATCACGGTTCCGAACGTAGAACCTTAAACCATCATATATTATTTATTTTAAATTCAGAAATCCATCTGAAAAAGTCAAAATATTGAATCTATTTAATAAAAAAAATGAGCTTCATTGATCAACTTAGCTTGGAAAAAGTTGATTTTTTGTGTGAAAACTTTAAGTTCAGTTGGCAACTTGTTATATGTAACCTAAGTAAAAATATTTAAAACGTCACCATACATTGAAAAATTAATTAACTATTAATCTAACAAATTGATTTCAAAGTATCATAAAAGTTTTTTTTTCCTTCTACACACAATGTGGACTTTATGTTTAAAGTAGTTAGTAAAGTTTTGAAAAGAAGTTGATTGCATTTCTTTCTACAGAATAGGGAATGAATGAGTACAAAACCACTCAAGGCAAATGAGGAGTACATGAAAATCTAATTATCTAACGGTCCTGTAAACGCAAAGGCTTTGTCTTAAGATGTGTGGTAAAAGTTTAAAAATTTCTGTCGGTATTCATTCCACACAAAATCCTTTCAAGTTAGGTTAGAAGTTTCTTTTTTCTCCCTTCGGGTACACAAAAGTAATTGAGTTTTTCAGGAAAGCGTCTTCTTGAAAGAGAGCCTAAATAAAGAATTTCTAATTGAGATTACGCACTAATAGGTTCATATCGACATGTAATACATCAGTCAAAGCTGGCATCTTCATAATTACGTAAAAAAACGCATTTTTTTTTTTTTATAGAAAATGTGAGTGTGTAGAGATCAGCAAAAAATCCGGATAATAGAATTTTTTTCTATATTTTTTCTGATGAACGTAATGACAATGCGTTTCAAAAAAAAAATATTGCTAAAATATTTTGAAAGAGAAAGTCTTAGCTTATACTTCAATTTTTTTCTCGCTACATTTACTATTAGTTTTATAATAAGGGTCTTCAAAATTCAATATAATACAAAACTTTGTAAACAAATTCATATACTATGTAAGATGTTGTATTAGAAAATTAGAAATTTATCTAATGATTCAAGGCATTTTTTACAGTAAAAATATAACAGAAACTGCCATATATATAGAAAAAAACTTTTCTAAATTTTATTGCAATAAATATCCTTTTTTAGCTTATTTATTCAACATCTCGTAGGTCTATATCAGTGATTCTCAACCACTGTGCCTCCCAATTCTTGAAATGGGCCACCAAAATTTTTTTTAAATTATTACCGTAAAATCTGAAGTATAACGCTCACCAATGCTTTCAAGCTACAATTTTTAGTTTTTCGGTATATTCGCCTTATAACGCGCAACCTATTTTTAAGGTATTCGACTACGTTCGGAACCGTAATTTTAAAAAAGTGCATAAATGGATAATTTTCATGATATTTAGTGTCACTTAAATTAGAATACTTGTATAAAATTGTTTTAAGGACATTTGACAAAAAATATTATTTCAATACCATATTTCGGCAAAAAAATAACTTAGAATAACCTTTTTTTCAAAATGTTCTCCTTTTGTGAAAAATGCTTCTATTATAAGATTATTTTGCCTGTATATAGCTCAGACCTCTGTATAGAGGCTCAACTATTATTTTTGAAAAATTCATATTATTTTCAGAGTTACAACCCATTGAAACAATTATCGGCGTTTTTTTCTTAAAATTTCTCCACTCTGTTGTCGTAAAACATGGATAAATCCACTTCTAAATTATATATTTCAAAAATTCTAGTTGAGACTCTGTACAAAGGTCTGAGATATATACAGGCAAAATATTATTATAATAGAAGCATTTTTCATAAAAGGAGAATGTTTTGAAAATGGATCATTCTATGTTCATTTTTTGTCAAAATATTGTACTTAAATAATTTTTTATTGTAATACTATTCTTAAAACAATTTTATATGCATTTTCTAATCTAAGTGACACTAAATATCATAAATATTATCCATTTATACGCTTTTACAAAATCACGGTTCCGAACGTAGTCGGATACCTTAAGAAGGAACCTGAAATGTACGTGCGCAATGCTCTTACGTTGGAGAGTCATTTATTCGAGGTATTATTCCAAGCTTTAGAAAAAATAATATACTTCTAGAACCTCAACCATTTCAGTTCCTAAGGAATGCCATACCTTTTGAAGAAATTATATTTCGTTATATTTAGAAGTCTTAATTTTTTTTATCTATGCTCATTTTTTTTATTTTAAAGCTATCATTTTTATTCCCGGACTATCATTTTTATACGCACCCTTAAATTTCGTTCTTATTTTTTGTGTTAAAAGTGCACGCTATACGCCGTATTTTACGGTAGTTATACTCTGAGAAAAAAAAAAGGAAATAATCCGGTGCTAAATCATTTGATCGTTTTATAGAAATAAACTATTCATAAAAATTTTATCGACCGTTTCAATATTGTGTTATTCACATTACTTCCCAAATTTAGATATAAAAAAATTTGATTGGGTCGTAATCCATTCGTGATAACGGATATATTTATAGATGAATTAACTTTGATTGAAGATGAATAACTAATTTTATTCTGCAATAATCTAGATTCAGTTTTAAAATATTCGGAAGAGTCAATTAATTCATTTTGGATTAAACTTAGAGGCAATTATCCCATAATAGCCAAAAAAAGCTTTAAAATTATTAATACAATTTTCTACTTCTTATTTGTGTGAATTCGGATTTTCAGCATTAACAAATTTAAAAATAAAAAGAGATAGAGACTTTTAAATGTAGATGACGAAATGAGAAAGAGGCATTGTCATTTTTAAAACCAAATATAAATAAAATCATCAAAAATTATCTAGCTCAAATTGCGCATGAAATGTATACTTATACATAATTAAATTGTAATCAATTGCTCAATAAACATTTTACTGTCTTTGTCGTATAAATTGTTTTATTTGACATTGAAAATTGCCATTATAAACTGTTTAACTTAATGTATGATAGATAAGTGAAATATTCTTTTAAATTTATTTTATTGTTAGTGCGCCGCCAAATTTTTAAATTTTTAATAGTGTACTGCAGCAAAAAATATCACTGGTCTATATAATTGCAGTATCTCCTTAATATTTTTCATATTATACTTAAATTCACTTTTAAAATTTAGTATTTTAGAAATGTTAAAATTTAAATTGAGGAATGAAATATTGCAGTACGAATGGTAAACCATTTAAATCAGCATTAACATAACAAATTTTTATAAAATATTCTATATTATTTCTATAAAATTAATAGTGGATACATGAAGCTGTTTTCTTATGAATGTGTACAGCAAAACATAGCTTAATCATTTATTTTCTTATTCCTCGCCTCAATTTTGTATTTACTCCTGCAATCCAGGTAGTGACCTTCTAAATCAAACAAAAAGACATGATTGCATGCATATTTGCAGTCAAAAAAGAATGATTAAACCGTTTAAGGCGCTGAGATTTTTAAAACGCGTACAAACAAATATTTTTTTTTAATATTTAGTGTCATTTAGATTAGAATACATGTATAAAATTGTTTTAAGAATATTATTACACTAAAAAAATTTATTTAAATACAATATTTTGGCAAAAAATAAACTTAGAATTACCTGATTTCAAAACACTCTCCATTTTATGATAAATGCTTCTATAATAATAATATTTTGACTATATATAGCTAAGACTTCTCTAGAGAGCCTGAATTAGGAATTCTGAAAAATTCACATTATTTTCAGTGTTACTACCAATTGAAGTAATAATTGGTGTTTTTTTCGGTAAAATGTTTTCACTCTAATGTATTAAAATATAGATAAATTCACTTCTAAGTTACTTATTTCAAAAGTCCTACTTCAGGCTTTGTACAGAGATCTGAGCTATATATAGGCAAAATATTATTATTATCGAAACATTTTTCATAAAAGGAGAATATTTTGAATTTTATATTTTGAATATCGCATTTAAACAATTTTTTATTGTAATAATATTCTTAAAATAATTTTATTCGTGTATACTAATCTAAGTGATACTAAATATTAAAAAAATATATTCGTTTGTACGCCTCTGCTAAATCACGGTTCCGAACGTAGTAGGATACCTTAACAACAACTAGAATAAAAAAAATTTTAGTGCATAATTTATTATATTTTTTTCCTTTTATTTACTGCTATAAGAAAGAATAAAGCATATATGTCGTATAAAAAACTGATACCTGATTTAGCTTGTTTCGAATGAAACACACATGTCAACGTTTTTAAAAAATTTAGGAAAAGCAAATATTATACGAATAATAAAGTTTACATAAAAATTAAATTGTAACTATCTTTACTTTTTTTCAAAATCCCCAAATATATGTTGTTAAATATAATTTAAGTAACTGTGTGTGTATTGCAGAAATTTTTGTACAAATATAATCCTATTGCTAAAAAGAGCAATAAATTGATCAATAATATAAATTTTTAAAATGCTTATTTTTTTTTTAAAAAAAACTAAAATTCTGAATTTGTTGCACATTTTACTTAAAAAGAACATTTTTATTTTGAAATAAATTCTTTTCCTTTATTCCTTTTTCCTAAAATCCTCGGAAGGATTCTTAATTTTCCTTTTGATTTTTGGTTTGGGTTATACAAAAGGGTATTAACGCGTAATTACAGCTGCTAACAACCCCCAATTCCAAATTTATGCTTCATAAGATATTTGATATTTTCTTATAACATTTAAAATTATATCACCATTATTAAAGTGTTAATCTTTTTCAATCCATGCAGGATTTTTATACAGCAATGATTTTATTTTATCCAAGAGCACATTCCAACTGCGGTATACATAATCCTTCTTTATTGATTATTCCTCAGTTTTACGATTTAATAAAGAAAGGACGAAAATGCCGACTCTACATTTTTATCGGCTGTTCCATAAAATATTGAATGGGAATATTTGCAAGTGAAATTATACTGCTTTTAATCTCTTTGTAAAAGGAAGAACATTGCGAAATATCGGAAGTTGAAATTTTAGGCAATCGGATGTTTAAAAAACGCTGTCAACAGCTTATTTTTCTTCCATTTTTTTGTTAAACTTGGAATTTTCGAATCTTATTTTAATTAAGAATCGATTTTCGGATTCTATGTTAGAAATTCGCTTTTAATTTCCGTTACTTTTTTTATGTCTCAAACAGTCGAACAGGAAATGGGAAAGCATCTGAAACTTGAGATTATAAAAAAATTGTCTCGCGTTCATACAGAATATTTATTTCAAATAAAAAGTAAATAGTCATTTTTAATAAACTGAAATGATAAAAATTATATTACCAGATTTTGACCGAAATAAGACAAATTCAAATTTGTATGAGACAATTTGCCAGGAAAAAGAATATTAAGTCATCTGCACCTAATATAATTTATTATTACATTTCATTTATAGTGACTTGATATTTTATTAGTTTTCTTTCTTTCAAAAAACTCTCATAATTCTGCCGTTAATTACTCCATTAATTTCCAATTTATTCCATTTTAACAACGTTCATCTGATACATTTTTAAGAAAATGTATCGAAAGCTTTTCATCTTCTTTAAATCATAAACTCTATGCCAGTGTTTCTCAAACTGTGGGGCGTGCCCCCCTTGGGGGCGTGACAACTCTACAAGGGGGGCGCGAGCCTATTGAAAAATCGAGAACAAAAGATTATTTAAAAAAATTATTAAGTTACCGAAAGTAAACAAACAAAATACATTCTGACATGATAAAAAAATAAAATACACATTTACACTTATACACTTTTTTATCAGTGTAAATATATAAACTGATATAAATATATCAGTGTGATACACAATGTATTTTATAATTAATTTAATAATTTTAAGTTAAAAACAATTTTATTAATTACCAATGACCCTATGGGTTTGTCATATATACAATTTATAACAAAAATTAACACTTATCTTGATAATTGTTGTACAGTTTATAATTAAACCTTGACTGTGCGGATCATAAGTTTCGCGATTCGCTTCCCAATGCCAACCGTTTTCCACGTAGGCACGCGTATGTGATGTATTGGGGGAGGGGGAGGAATAAAGGAGCAAAAATAATCTGGAATAAGTAAATCCTTCGCAAACATTGTCAACGTCCTTTTATTGCATTCCAAAGTCTTGGAATAATTTTACGGATAGCAGTGCACAGAAAAAATCGTACTTTGGAAAGACGTATATATACGTCTGGAGAAATAATGGCTTTGGCTTAGCGAGACGTCTATATACACGGGGGGTGCTTAAGAGGTTGAAGTCGTATCGTAGTTTTAGCATAAAAGTATAGTATTATTGAATTCAGTACATTGTTATTGTATGGGGGTGGGGGTGCGATGAAAATAATGATTGAATATTGGGTCACGAGTATTGCAACTTTGAGAAGCACTGCTCTATGCAGACAAACTGCTGTTCACTTTTTAAGTTATTTTAAATAAATGTGTTTAAATATTAATTATTCATTTGGCTTTATAAGTGTGCGTATCTTCAAATATTTATCCAAACAACGATTAGTATTGATGGATTTTCTTGGTTTTTTTTTTTAACTCTGTATCTATCGTGAAGTTAATCCACGCCTTTTCGATATTTAATCTTATTTACCTGTTTTTTAATTCCGTCTTTTTCAATTTTTGAGAAAAAAATTTTTACCTGAGGATTTTTTTCAAAAACAAGTTTTACTATTAAACGAATTGTATAAGTCATTTCTTTTTCCTATTCAAAAAATAAATTTATCATGAACGACAGAAACATAACAAGAGACTTAAAGGAATAAGAAACTAGTGACAAAAGCTAGTCAAAGTTTCAGTTTTCTGAAGACATTTTTTACAACATTTTCTTCCCTCGGTAACAAAAATGCATGGCAAATGTATGACAAAGAATTGAATAGTCCATATCTCTCCTAGCAACTTTATTTTGAAATTTACGAACATCTTAAGGATATATATAAAAGCTGTTTAAATATTCCTTTATTAATAATAAAATAATTTGTATTAAAATTTAGGAAAAAGGAATAAAAAAATTTAGTTCTATTGTTTATATTGAATTGAGTGAATAATATTAACTGACTCTCTCGTGTGTATAGTATCAATATTACATATATTTTAGCGCTCTAATTTTTCTTTAAAAATAACGCCATGTTCATCAAATGTAAAATTCAAAAAGAAAAGGAAACCATCCAAGTAGTGGTAAATTTTTATCTTTTCCTTAAGTTTGCAACTGAACATAACACGTTCTATTCCTTTTCTTAAAACAAAACCCTCATTCTTTCGTACTTAAAATATAATTCTTCAATCAATATGACTATTTCAATGGTAAACTGTTCAATGAGGAGCAAACCAAAATGTAAATTAAAGATACTGGAAGATTAAAAAAAATTTAATGAGTTTCCGAATTAAAGATTTCTTGAAAATAAGAGTAAAAAAAAAAAAGATTAATAAAATGATTCTGCGAAAAACTGCTTCGAATAAATGTGCTCATCAAAAACTCATAAAAGTATTTTCCTCGCGACTTATAGGTCATTTAATGATTTTAAAAAACGTTGTGTGGTGTAAGTAATGATTTTATCAACTGATGATATCAGTTATCGATTTTAAACAAATGAGACACTCGTATATTCATTAGACGCATGAAAGAAATCCTTTAAATTCTAAATCAACCACATACGTCCTTTTCTGTAAATATTTTTTTAGTTAAATTAGTTACGCTTCATTAAAACTATTTCCTTACTTTTTTTCAGTTTGTCCATTATTTTACTTTATTACTTTTATATACGTTACATACTGAAAACTTAAGTAGTTTTTTTTTTTTTAATGCAACTTTATCCAAATCATTAAAGCATTCAAATATTAATAATAATAAATACATTCAAGAGAATCCCTTGACACGGAGAAATAAAACTGAATCGATAAACCATGTTGAAAGTAAGAGATCGAAATCGAGAAGATCATCAGTATCGATTGAATTGTAAACAAAAAGGATAAATTTAGAAATTTAATCCGCCTGTTTATTAAAAAGTATTTTGAATGTGGAAAGTGCGCTTGAATATCAGACGCCTCTCAGCGCCATCTGGTGTTGAGCGATCTTAATAGCTGAGATGCTTGATGAATGAGCTTTTTCGACTTTTTATTCTTCTTCCTTTGCTTTTTTAAGTATGTTTCAATTTAAATTTTAATATACGAATTCTGATTTCTGTTGAAAATAATCCGTGCAATAAACCTTTGACAAGAATACCTTTTGCACCTGGGAAAAATCTATTAGAAATTTACTTTCTGGCATTTATTTACGCAGGAATGTATCAAAAGTACGAAGTTGTATACGATATAAGTGAAATGTTCTAAGCAATTTTTTAGTTATAGTTAATAGAAAGTATTTATAGGTTACTTTAAAGCGATAAAAAAATAATATTGCTTTCTAAAGGTTACGGTCGGAAAGACTACGATAGGAACCGAGTTTTTGAAAAAGCGTATAAATGAATATTTTTTATATATTTAGTATTAGTTGAATTAGAATAAGCATATAAGACTATTTAAACATTATTATTACAAGAAAAATTATTTAAATGCATTTTTCAGCAAAAAAAATAAAGAAAGAATGACATATTTTCAAAACTTTCTCCATTTGTGAAAAGTGCTTCTGTAATAATAATATTTTTCTTTATATAACTAGAACATCTTCCGCGGTTGAACGGAAATTTTTGAAATATATAACGCAGACGATGATTTATTCATATTTTAATGTATCAGAGTAGACAAATTTTAACAAAAATCAACTTTTGTTCTTTCAATTAATCGTAACTTTGAAAATAATGTGAATTTTTCAAAAAAAATTTTTTTTTATTTTTGACAGAAATCCTAGCTATATGTAGACAAAAAGATATTATTGTAGAAGGCTTTTTTATGAAAGGAAATTGTGTTTTGAAAATATGTCATTCTTTCTTCATTTTTTACCGAAAACTTGCATTTTAATATAATTTCTTCTTGTAATAATATTCTTAAGACAATTTTATATATATATATCCTAGTTCAACTGACAATAAAAAACAGAAAAAGCATCTTTTACTCGATTTTTCAAAATCATGGTTCCGAACGTAATCACCTTAATAGATAGATAAATATACTGTTTTTTTACAAAAATACAGTTTATATAATTTTAGTAAAATATAAGAATATATTTATACCTGTATAAAAATTTATAATTAAAAATTTAATACATAATAACATGATATTATTGGGTTGATTGACCATAAATAGGATAATATTTGGTTAAAAAATTATTTAGCAAAAAAACAATTTTTTACTAAAAGATTAATAACAAGTAATAAAAAAAAAATTTAACTCAATTTCTACTTAGATCAACAAAGAAAAATTTTATTTTAGCTACTTTTTATTAAATAATATTACAATTTTTATTACAATTAATATAAATATGTATATATATATGACAGAATCA
>BMAV01025743.1:409290-424484 GCA_019973955.1 Trichonephila inaurata madagascariensis
GGAGAGAGTAAGCTAATAGTAGGAATTGAAAAACAAAAGCATTGTTGCATTAAAAACCAATTTCATGCAAATGACATCATAGCATTACTATTCAATTGTAAAATAAGCTACACTTAAAATTCCATGGAACAAAAATGAAGTTAAATTAACCCTCGCATACTAATAGTTTGCATAACTCGGCAACTTTGAAAGCAAATCACACAAAAACAAAATAATTCCACGAGTTTAGAATTCCTCAAGTTTTTTCACAACGAAGTGTTATTCCATTCGTAATAGAAGGTGATGTTAAGCAAGAAAAAAAGGGAATGGATTCTTTTTATCTGATACAATTACTCTGATTTCTGAAATAATAATTATGCTCTTAAAGAATTCAGTTGGGGAAGTTAATGATACAATTGTTACTTAATAGAATTTACTCGTCATGAAGGTCAAATTTAACTTTAATGAAGTTATTATTCCGTACGTTCATAAAAAAAATTGTTAAGCTGAAAACCTATAGCGAATTCACAATAGCATTATTTAATTCGCTTTTTTAAATTTAATACACAGCTAGATTTTTCTTGTGTTTAATATCCTGAAACCATGATTGAGAAAGTTAACTTTTATCTATACATAAAATAAGATTAATATTTCTCATGGCATAGAAAAAGTAATTCCATAATAAAAGGAATACATTTTTGTACATAAATACGTACTGCATACACTTTTGTCTTACTTTTTGAGTTTTTAAGACGCGTGTCAGCATAATAATGCGTTATAAAGAGATATTGCTCAAAAACTAAAATAAAATTAATTTACAATTAATTAAATTGGAATTTGAACTGATTGTATGTGTGGTTGATCTTTACTCTAAGCCCCAAATGCCAATAATTACAACGCGGTTATTACACTGCTAATGTTCAGGCCGTCACTTCAAAACGTCTTGGTGGTCCACCAGTCAACCGTGATTGACTTAATGCCCACTCCTGCCTTAACCCTTTGATGGTTATGAACGAGTTCAACTCGCAATCGAATCGTGCTTCATAATGCGCGCAAACGAGTTCCGCTCTGGAGCAAGATTTTGACCGAAATAATTAGAAACGAGCACTACTCGCGTAGTGAAATTTTTCCCCAATGCACACGCTGACGAGCTGAGCTTGTTCGCCATTATTATTCAGCATTGATTTTGTTTCAAATGAATCCTACGCAGGAAATTTAGTTAGTTTTATTGTCTATAGATGGCAGTACGGGTTTCATGAATTTCTTTTCATAATGAAGGGGGGATTTTTGGTTTTTTTTACCTTGTTCTTTCTATGCGTATTTTGGGCGCGTTTTTTAATTTTTTATAGTAAAATGGCTCAAAACTGAAAGTTAGATAATTATGATGATGGTTATGATTGCGATACAGAAAACTTATCAAGTTTTGAGTCTGTTGAACACTTTGTTAACAGTATATCAAGCTCAGAAGACGATTCAAGACGTATTTATTTAGTCCTTTCAATTTAATATTTGTCTTATATTTATAATTAATTATTATTATTTATATTGTTTATAATCATTTATAATTTACTATTTAATAATTATCATTTATTAATTATTTTAAAGTACGTATATAAAAACTGTTATTTATGTACTACAAATACTTTAAGAAATTTTTAAAACGCGTGAGGCGAGCTATCCACGGCATCGCCAGAGAAGGGTGATATTTTCGGAAGAATGGCGAGGAAAAAAACAGCTGTCACTTTCGACTACTGTTTACTCGTAATACTGCTCGAATTAAGTAAACGAAAACTGATCATTTCCCTAACCGTCAAAGGATTAAATATATTTCTTCAATGGTACATGATTTAAACATTGTTGCTATACAACTTTATTTAAGGAAATTATAATCTTTAGTACAGATATTGTTCAATACCTGTATTATATATACAACAGTTAAAATACTTATAATTAAATTTAAAAGAGAAAGCAATCACTTATTTTCCTGATATTAATAAATAAACAGAAAATGAATGCATATTTTAGATATAATGCTCTTTTACTTATAATGTTACAAAGATGCTTTTAAGCATTAAAACCTTTACTGCTTTTACTGCTCAATAAATATCGAACAGAACTCAACAGTTCCCTTGAAAAGAAAAGTTCACCCACAAGACAAAAAAAAAACCAGCAGAAAGAGAATTGCTTGGAAAGCTGTCCCTTTACGGAATATTTCCTGGATTCCCCCAATGTTCCTTGCCCTAAGAGCTTTACTGGGTGGGTACAGAACGTTCTTCTCATTTTATGCTATAATACGTCCTTCCCTTTCTTCATTTTACGCAACTGAAACAAATTATATGCCTCAATTTTTGCATAAATAAATAAAAATGAGTTTGCTTTAAATCGGCCAGTATTGCAAAAAGGACGATGGGATAAATACAACAGAATAAATGCCGTACAGATAAATAAAAGAGGGGGCTGGAATGGAGCTTCAAAATTCGAATGAAAGATTTTTTTTCTTTTTTTTACCCAAAGCATGGTCTGTTTCATGGAATAGACGAGAATTTGTTGACTCTGGAGTTCTGTTCTATTTGCAGAGGTATTCTTATGCATTCCACCACAAAATCGTACGTAGAGAAGGATCTTTATGTATAAATAAAACTGTGTTTGTCAAAGATGCAGAAGAAATCTCTTCATGGCATAGATTCTTTATCGAAGTTTCGCTGCGTCGAAGGAAATTTCATAACTTACTGGTGGGAATAAGAATTTTTAAATATCGAGCATTTTTTCCATCTAAACGTGGATTTTTCTTTTAAATCTCAAATAATAAGCAAATGGAAATTTTTTACGTAATAAGATTTAAGCTATATTTTTATTTCATAATAACAAATTGGCAAGTAGTGCTTCTTAATTTTTATATACTAGCGCTTCATTATATAGTCTAGCAAGGAATTTTTTAAAACCATATGCATCTCTTTTTACTTAAGTTTTGTTCAACAATTTTTTAAAAAAATCCTCCTTCAGATATGAAGGGGATAAAAATTAATATGTATGTATAGTATAAGTAAAAGTATTTTGAAATTCAACGAAGTTGCAAATTTTTAATTCATTTTGAAGTAACTTAAGCATTTATGGAAAAATTTTAAACTGCACATAAACACACTTTTTCCATTTAAATGCGACGTTTCGCAAGTTCAAAAAATTTTGGAGAACTGAGGTTTTAGAACACAGATTTGATCTTGAACAAACGAAGTAAACAGATAGAAAAATTTACAGCAATCATTTAAATTGTAATATAGTTATTCTCTTATTTCAATATTTATTAATTAAATATATTATTTTAATCATCATTTCAATTTTACAAAGTATAATAGGTTTCTCTTTGCTCAAGCTTTGATCATTCGAAAGATCAGGTTTTCTAGTTTATAGTTATGGCTTCTTTTACTAGATGACTTATTTTAATCTTGATATAATCTTCTGGTTGAATCTTTTAAGTAGATCTTATTGAGAACTCAATAACTCTTTAGTTTTAAAATACTGCATACATTGTAACAGCTAAAAGTAGTACTTTGTCTTAAATGAACTGTCAGAGTCGAACGTATCGTTTCGAAAAGCAACTAGTTTCATTCTCTTCATTTGTTTTTTAAATTTATGGTAAAGTAAAATGAAATCCCATGAGGTTTTTATTCTTAACGGAAACACACACACAAAATCTCTTCTAAGAGCCCACTCTATCTTTAGCTTTTCGCCAACTTTTATCAAAAGATTTTTTTTTTTTGTTCCAAAAGTTCAGCGATTACTTCTGTTTTCGCTAAGATCTCGCCGCCAGACGTAATGATAGTGAACAAGATAAACTGAGCGACTAAAATGTCTTCACTTCAATTCCACAATTCCTTAGATCTTGCTTTTAATGTTTCTTTTTTAACTCTTCAAAGAAGATACTCAAAGGAATTGGTCAGATCTCTTTTGTCGTAAAATTTTATTTTTGCAACAAATACATTTGACAACAGCATTACAAATAGCAATGTTACACTCGCATAGATAGTTACAAAATAATTTCCTGTTTCTTGTAAGCGCCTCTTATGTCTTTTAGGACGTTCACTTGAGAGGAAAAAATAAAAACATAATGATTCAATTCACAAAGAAAGCAGGAATGTATGTATGGATGGATGAAAATATATATATATTCTATAATACAATAAACGACGTACCAAGGATGATTTATCCGAATGGGAAAAAATCGGCTGCTGCGATGTAGAGGCATTGAAAACGAAAGTTGAGAATTTTACAGGAGTTTAATGTTTTATTCCGAAGCAGTGCTGTAAGACAGTGCTTCTCAAAAGTTGCAATACTCGCGACCCCAATATTCAATCATTATTTTCATCGCCCCCCCCATACAATAACAATGTACTGAATTCAATAATGCAATATTTTGAAGCTAAAACTACGATACGACTTTAACCTCTTAAGCATCTCCAGTGTATATAAACGTCTCGCTAAGCCAACGCCATTATTTCTCCAGACGTATATATACGTCTTTCCAAAGTTCGATTTTTTCTGTGCACTGCTATCCGTAAAATTATTCCAAGACTTTGGAATGCAATAAAAGGACCTTGGCAATGTTTGCGAAGGATTTACTTATTCCAGATTATTTTTGTTCCATTATTCCTCCCCCAATACATCACATACGCGTGCCAACGTGGAAAAGGTTGGCATTGGGAAGTGAATCGCGAAACTTATGATCGGCAGTCAAGGTTTAATTATAAACCGTACAAAAATTATCAAGATAAGTGTTAATTTTTGTTATAAATTATATATATGACAAACCCATAGGGTCACTGGTAATTACTAAACTTGTTTTTAACTTAAATTGTTAAATTAATTATAAAATACATTGTGTATCACTGATATATTTATAAGTGTATTGTATCAGTGTAAATGTGTATTTTATTTTTTATCATGTCAGAATGTATTTTGTTTGTTTACTTTCGGTAAATTAATAATTTTTTTTAAATAATAATTTTTTTTCAATAGGCTCGCCCCCCCCCCCTAGTGGATAACATGGGGGGCGCGCCCCACAGTTTGAGCATAAAAAATCATTAATATGTTGACTCACCTATGATACTGATGCAAAGCGTTATCCTGGTTGGCATTGACATAGAGTAGGTGGATATCCTCCTTCGAGATTGGTTTTCCAAACGCATTCCAATTGGAGAGTTAGATCGGCGTGATGCTGGGACAGTTGGAGATGCCTTTCTTCAGATCCGAAATAAGTTATATTGGATAGACATGGTATAATTGCGCCGGCAAGGGAAGTTTAGAGAAGCATAATGAACAACAGCAGAATGCGATGTCGTGTACGGCCTTACATTATAATTTTGATTTGTAAGCCTAGGAGTCAGCAATGGAATAGATACAATACGGGGCATAAAATCTCTTCAATATTTTTCTGGACTGTTCTAGTTTTAAGGATGACAAAAAAAAAGGGTTCGAATACTAAATTAAATCTGTCGCCATACCATGATTTCTATTTTTTAGGCTGTGTTTTGGACGACACTGTTTCAGCATCAGGTGGTTATAAGGATTCAATTTGAAGTGGGACTCATTGCTGAAAACACTTCTACTCCAATCCGTGAGAGTCCAAGTTGAATACATTGAGCACCACTGTAAACGTACATGGCAATGCGCTACGGTAAGGAGCAGTTGTTGACACAATGACCTCCGTGATTTGTGTTTCTTTGGCTGAGTCGCCAATTGATAGTCATTGCATTTTTCTGGTATGTCATTTTTTCATCGGGTCTTTGACAGACACGCCTCACAAGCTGTGAACTCCTACCTGGTAATCACTCCATCTTTGCATTCAGTACGCTTACTCGGTCTACCACTACATTCTTGACGCTCCGTACAACAGCTATTTATCAATTTCTGCTAACAATGTCGAATAGTAGTATCGCTTCGACACAAATGTCCATTGAACCCACAACTTGGCCACCCTACTTCCTTTAATACAATTGTACATCCTCCCTGATTTCATGTGACCGCGGTAGCCGAGTGGTCAAGGTATCGGATCGCGGCTGGCCTCGTCATGAGTTCAAGCCCAGTACCACTAAAGATTCGCCGTGTAGGGCAGCGATTCACGTTAAATCTGTCGAGAGCTGAAACGTCCTTCAGTTGGTGTGGTGTGGTAGTCAGGAGAGGGGGTGCCAGCTCAGATGTGTCGTCCACGTCACTTGGCCATGGTTCAAAATTGCGCGGTCCATCGCCAAAAGCCCTCGTGTAGCTGAACAGTGAGTTAATATCCTCGCACTCACTCACTTCCTGATTTCATTCTGAGTTTTAAAAGCATCACATTAGAGTAAACGAAGAATATTGGTGACGGACCTCGTAATCTAGAACCCGTGATCAAATAACGAGAAAAGAACATGAATTGATATATATATATATCTCTCCTAACTTCTACATTACTAAGTTAAAATTAGAGAAATTGTGGCAAATTTGGCTGTTTTTAAGGTTAACTATAAAAGAAAACTCTCTCTCTCTCTCTGAACAGAGTTTCTCATTCCTTACCATTAAAACAAAAACAGAGAACAAATACAGCTTTCTTTATACTTATTGCTATTACGGTCACTTTTAACTGCATTACGAAACAAAAATAAATAGTCACTTCAAAAGCTTGCTTTTTTTACTACAATCATCATATCTTCTACGCGATCTGCCTACATTTACTCTTAATCACTTTATAGTTACAAAGATGTCTTTTAAAACCTGTTCGAACGAATAGATATATATCTGCTAAGGCAAGTAATTTTTATACCTTAATGTTATTTCTCATTTAATTATATTATATTTTATATTCTTATTCACTACTTTTGATTTCGCAGACCTATCAAACTTTGTGTTTGAAAAAAAAACAATGAATCACTTTTCAGCAATTACATACACTCGCACATTTGTAAATGAACTCAAAACTAAACGAAGACTTTAAATATTGAGCCTTCTCTTAATATACATGTCTATTAGACTTTTGGAATTAGTGAATTCTAAGGTATTTCTACTAACATTCTCAAATCTAGACTAATGCATTCCTTAAAATGCAATAAATTGTATTTGAAATTGTAGGAAATAAGGACGATTTCACAATTTTATAGCATTTTTACATTTGATTTTCGTTAATGTTTGTAAGTATTTGTTAAAGATCTAGAAGTTCAGTCCAAACACTAAACTAGCTATAAAAATATTTTTGTAAATAAAAAACAAGTGATAACATTCTTATTTTTTCTCTTTCGAGCCGATTTTATTGTTTTCCAATAATTATAGTATTGGAAATCTTGATTGGATCCATACGATTAATATTAAATTGAGGAATGTGAAATATTTAGCTGATAAATGCTCGAAGAACATGGTTTATTGATGAAAAAAGCAGCTATTTGTAATTTATTTTTAAAATAATTTCTGAGAAGGAATATACGGAATATTTTTTTTCAATGAATTTATATTTTTTTATAAATGAATTCGAAATAATTTCAGCTATAAAATTCTGATTGAAATTTCATTGCATTCAGAAATAAAACGAAAACCAATTTTGTTTTTACTCATTTTTATATCGTTTAGTTTTTAAAGGAATAATCTGGAATTTCGACTATTTATTCGAGGAGTTAGCTAAATTAATATAAGTATCAATATATTATTAATTTACTGTTTAAAGTCTTTTCTTAGTAAACTACTTATTTTCTATCGGAAAATTTTGATAATTTAAATTTTTTTGTCATCTGTGTTACTCCACTCATTAGCTATAAGCTAACAGAAAATAACTAATAAATATTTATATAAAAATTATTTATATATAATTCCTGGTATTAAGCATTCGATTGCATTGAAAAAAATATTCTAAAACTCTCACCTCTTGATTAAAAAAGGACAGGACTTCTAAATAATAATTTCTAACAATTTCTAAATTTGAAGTAAAATTATCTTTTTTGTTGTCATAACCCTCTGTCCTTAAGTGGATTTCTACCATATACATTTTTAATAGATTTCTACTCAATAAAATAAACATGCTTGCCTAATTTCAAATCTAAATTCAATAGTTCAAAAATGGAAATTTTCTTATCAATACAACCCCCTTTGAGAGTCGATTTCCGTTAAACATGTTCTTAGTGGATTTTAATTCAACAAAAAGAAATTCTCATACCAAATTGCATCACCGTAAATCTAATAGTTAGAAAATGGGAATATTTTTTATCAACATGCCCCAGTAAGTTCCCTCTTCTTCATAAGAGTCGATTTCCATAAAATCCGTTCTTAGCGGATCTGCGTTCATTAAAAGAAATATCCTCAACAAATTTCAAGCATGTGTGTCTAACAGTTCAAAAACAGGAATTTTAATCTATAACTCCCCTTAATCACTTTTAAGAGTGGATTTTCACAAAATGCATTTTTAGAATAACTCTACTCCATGAAAATAGCTGGCATACCAAATTTCTTTAGGTTTAATATTTCAAAAACCAGAATATTTATCTATAACGTCCCTTAAGCCCTTACAACACCCCTTGGAGGTCGATTTTCACAAAATCCGTTCTTAGCGGATCTCTACTCTATGAAAAGAACATGCCTACCAAATTTTAAGTCTGTAGGTCTTATAGGTCCAGAGATATCGTGATGAGTAAGTGAGTGAATGAGTGAATCGCTTTTCTCCTTTATATTTACAAATTATTTAATGTATTTAAAATGAGGCATGTGTGCATACATGTACATATATGTCCATGGCATGCACATACATGTACACATGTATCCGTAGCATGTGCAAGCAAATTGATAATGTTTGTTTTAGTATCAATAGTATGTTATTCAGATCCCGAAAGTTTGACATTGTATCCAACATATCATAACTATGTTAATATCTCTGATCAATTACTTGGAATCAATTACACCAATTGGTAAATATAATTGCAAAATGACACTAGCAGCAGTTATTCGATATGAGTTTGAAGCCTTCTATAATTAATTCTAACCACTATATATAAATACTAGATATCAGTGACATAATTTGGGCATTATCATTACTGAGCTGTATGAAGACAAATGTAACCCTTCGATGTACTCATATGTGTTTGATAATAATTCTAACTTCATTTAAAGGGATAACTTATTTTACGTCAAATCAAACTTTAATCAAATAGTCTGAGTTAATTGACGCTTTCATGAACACCTACACAATTTAATCTTGCAGTTTTATTTTTCGTAATAAAAATTACTCCGTTTTTATGTGCTTATATTAGATTGGTACTCATGAAATATCGGATTTACTTAACATGTGAACGTTTATCTTCAATTTTTCATTATGTTTTTGTTTTTGGAATAATTTCGTTTACAATCACATTGTCCATTTTTGGAGTCACATTTCAACAAAGAATATTTTCTCAAAATTGTGTTCCATTTTTGTTACTTGTTCTGACTTTGGTAAAGAATATGACTTTAACTGATATTAGTGAAATTAATTCATATGAGTTTAAACTTGTAACAATATAAACCAGGCATTTGGAGAGAATACTGTTAGCGATAAAAAGTAAAGTTTTGGCTTGAAAAATGTCTGTTTGGTGATTTTTTCCCACAAAAGAACATGGAAGACCCAAAGTAAGCGTGAAAAATAATGCTCTGAAAGCATTGTTGGTAACTAATTCATCAGTTAAATTGCTAGATTAACGTATTATTGATGAAACGCATGAACTGAAAATTACACACTGTGAGGTTTTCCCACCACACAACTGAAAGTCGGCTTCTTTTTATGGATAGGATAACCGCTTTTCTATGCACATATGTACCCTTAAAATATTGTGAGGTCTTTTCTTTGGTCATAGCTTCGGCAACCTTTGACAACGAGAACCTCCTACTCCACCCATGAACCGGATGTAACTCGAAGATAAAGAGACCAACCTCTACCATCCCGAGACCCTACACTTAGAAAGAAGATGTTTTGAAAACTTCGCTGAGAAGGGATATGACCTCCCCCCTCACAAACATCTATTCGGAACTCTAATGACCTAAACAAAAATTTTAATAACTTCAATGTGTATACTCTAATTAATAGCTGTGACATAAATAATCCAAGTATTTAAATTAATAAATATTACGCTACTATTATTTTTCTCAAACGTCGCAACGCCCATCACTTGTTAATTAGCACGACCCAATACTTCTAAGCAACAATGCTCGAATGCATACGTCGAACAAAATAATTGCGAAATTAAATGACTTAATATATGAAATTTTGCAGCACCTGGCTTTCACAACAGATCTCCCAGCAATCGATTTCTGTTATTTGAAACATTTAAAACAATTTTTGCGCGCTAAAAAGTATGAAAATGAAAACAGCTTGACAAATTCCATATCAGAATTTATTGATTCTAAGGATCAGAGTTTTCTTAACAGAGACATGTGTATATTAAAATCTCTTTGGGAAAAATGTATTGAAGCAAATTGAACATATTTTGATCAAATAAACAACTTTTGGAACAAGATATAGTTTTATATAATCACTTAAACATCGGATATTTCATACGTACCAGTCTTTTTTAATTCGAAAAGGTACAAAGAGTGGTATGGATAATGTCGTGTTTTTTTTTTTTTTTTTTTTTTAATTTCATTCAAATGAATGTAATGCATGATTATTTACTAAGTGATGCTCTCATACCTCTTTTTAATTTGAGAATTATAAAAATAAAGGATAAATATTCTTATTTTTTGCGTCCTTTACTCATCATATCAATTTCAGTATTATTAGATACATTGCTCAAAGTCATTGAAAAAAGAAAAATGTATCACATTTATTGAATAATGAAACTTAGTTTCAATCAAAAGTGAATAATTTGGAGAAATAAAGGGCAAAATCTTACAAAGTTAAAAATATTAAATAAATACTATACTGCTTATCAATATTAAAACACTCCACATCTGATACTTTCCTGAAGAAGTATCCTAGCTGTGGGAAAATTGAGCTTTACCGGCGAAGTTCGCTTCCCAGCGTGTACAAGACAAATAAGATTAAGCATAGATGTTCACCACAGAAAATTTGACCAGGGTTACCAGATTGTTGACTTTATTGCCCTTGCCGACAAATTTAGAGAAAAATATGATATTGCCAAGGAAGCATCGAGAAGGCTCTAGGATAGATCCTTCTGGAAATTTCATGAGTTAATATTTTTTTTTTAAAAAAAAAGAGGTCAGTTTTGTTCTGAAAAGAGTTCAACCAAGATCAGAATCTGTTTGTGCGTTGACAGCGATTAGATGAAGAGACTTTATCTCTCTGAGTTCCTGCTAGTTTCTTCATGTATATACGTCGATTTGTCTTCATGTAGTTGTCTGATCGTCTTTATCCATTGATAAATCTGTTATTATTCATATAATTGGAGTAGTCAGCTGTCTTTCCCCCCGTGAAAATTTGCAACAATATTAAGAAGTCTATTTATGTTGATTTTTATAATCAAATAATTTAAAAGTTCGAAGTAACGACTTAAAATAAAAAAATTAATCTAAATTAAAATTTTGGACTAATCAACTCAAATCTTTGCATCGTTAAAGTATTATTTTTCATTTGCTAAGGATCTTCGAAAAGTTACTTTGGAGAATTAAATAAACTCAAAGTTTAAATTGCAAAATTTATATTCAAATGATCTTTTAAAATGTACATTATTTACGCAATCAAAAAATCCTACAATTTAAGGGGACATGGTACGATTTGCGCAAATATATATTTATAATTTAAGGATTTTCAAAACTTTTTTGGTTGCCTCTTATGTGTGTTTACTATGTAAAAACGATTTTGGGCTCAAAATTTCATAAAAAGTTAGCCATTTAATTTTTTAAGGAAAAACCTTAAAATTCGTGAAGTGATTTTAAAATGTGATACTCCTCCTAAAAAAATTTACGTACACGCGGGAAATTTGATTTACAAGTACGTCAAACTATGTATAGTAAAAGTTGATGTGGGTTTTGCTATAACATGATAGGTATTCGTACAATACTTCTTTTAATGAATGCTTATTGAAAATTCCTTTAAAAATGTATAAATTCTGAGTTCAATTATTTTTAAGGAAATAAGTATTACTTTGATTCAAAAATGCATACCAACTTTTGTTACATGTACTATTAGCAATAGGTTAAAAAAAAATTCAAAGCATTAGGCACATTAGGAAGAAAGCCTTAGCATTTTAAATGAAGACAAACTAGTTACTTTATTTTTTTTTTGAGATAAGTTAAGTTTTGATTTGCCATAGGGATGTGAATAAAAAAACGAACGTAAAAAGCTATCATAATTCTGCGTTCTTTAAGTTTAGAGCTTTCAAATTTTGTGAGATTATAGAGAGAGAGAGAGAAAAGTATATAACAAATAATCTAGGCTAAAAGAATTAGATTTGATTTTTTGAGCGATTTTTGTCAATTAAATCGTACTGTGTCTGTCGTACTATAATGCAAACTAAGGAATATACTTTGATCGAGTTAACATAATTTATAATCATATTTCCCGCCTTTCAGAGTTCCAAAACGGAATATTCATTATTCGATATAGATTCTAAATATTCCCCAAGAGAAAACAGACCCCATAAATTAACAAAACGTTTAATAAAGATTTTAAAAGGATTGTTAGTGGCAATCTGCTTAGACTGATGGCACAGTGGGGGTGAAAATGACTTATCATCAATAACGATACGATTACGATGAAATATCGATATTCCTCAAGCCGCTTTAATTAGCTGTTAATGCCCTTTATCCAAAGAGTACGATAATGCATCGATAATGGGCGGTGTTATCGCATAGCTTCAAAATTAATTATGGTCGTACGGCAGCAATAGGATGAAGTCAACGGAGGCGATAATTGGGCTAATTTATTTACGAACCAATTCGTCCCGCAGTTTGATGTGCAAAAGTAGTATTTACTTTACAAGAGCGTTGTCGCAATGCTCATTCTTTGATCGGCCTAATACATTATTTCGGAGTGCTTGATTGTAAAAGAAATTAGATTAGGTACAAATGTTATTTGCATAATCTAACTTCCACTCTATTTTCTATTGTTCCTAATTAAATGCAATTGATACAGAATTTTAGACTGTGATGATAGGGTATCTGTTTCGAATAAAAATGTAAATTTTAAATGCCATTAGGGTATGATTATTTAGCGACTGTTTCATTTACGTTTAATTCTTCAATAAATGTAAATGAAACAGTTTACTTTTATTCCAGGTCAGCTGAATGCTTTTAAACGTGAGAAAAAAAATCTTTTACTTTTGACACAAGTCACTAGAAATGAAGCCAACGTGACTGCATCTGTAATTCTTTAAATATAATTAGTTTCAGTCAATTAATTTTTATTAATTACAATTAAATTATTGTATCATCATCCAAAGTAATCGTGTATGTAAAATTTCAGTAAAATGTACTTTATTAACGATTAAAACTTTGAACAAGATATTGGGAGATTGTGAACTAATAGTAGGAATTGAAAAAAGTATTAATGGGACGTAAGATCTTTTAAAATTTTTTATGATATTTACTTTTCAATTGTCAATAATTTTGAATTCATGTCTGTTTCGTGATTAATGATAGGATAAAATTTCTAATAACTTTCTCAAAGTTGGAATTATTGAAATGTTATAAAAGGGCGTCTAAAAAATAAAAAGATGAAATTCTTATAATAGCACTATTAGATTTTAATAATAACAATGTAATAACGCTATTCTAAAAAGAAAGAAAAATCATGGTAAAAGATTTATCTGATGAAGTAAAATCTCAAACGATGTCAAGCATGATAAAAAAAAATGTAACTTACTAAAAAATGCATAACTTTTAACTGATGAAATGAAGTTGATATTGGAATTATACTCAGCTTAAATACTTGTTCTCTGCAGAAATAAGGTTGAATATAATATATAATGAGATTCAATTAATTATTTCGAAACCTCGTTAAAACTATTTTGTTTAGTATTATAGGTATGTTTTTTTTTTCAATAGAAGTATTATTAAACTCTATATTATTTATTTAGGATAAGAAAATGTATGTGCTTTAATTTTATTTGAAATATAAAAATAGTTTTCTTTCATTTATAACATTTTTGTAGTAAAATATTAACCCTTTCGCATTTTCCCCCATTTTAAAATTGGTGATTGTTGTATTTAATTATAACTTAACCAGCATTTTTCAAAATTCCTACTATTAGCTCACTCTCTCTCACTATATATATATATATTTATTTACATATATATTTATCTTGTTCAAATTTTCAATCGTTAATAAAATACTTTCTATTCATCCAGTCAAATCCAAATTAATTTTTTAAACTTGTAGTGGACTACACTTGATGTTAATACAGTTTTTTCAAATATTAATTAATTAATTTAATTAAGTTTAATTAATTAATGGCTTTCGACGCCAACTTAGATTCGTCTCCATTGTTGCAATTATGTAACTGTTTAAACAATGACAAAAGTTCGCGTTGAAAACCGATTTTTCAGCCAAAACGGGTGTGCATTGTTACAACAATGCAGACAAATCATGCTCTTTTTTCAATTCCTACTATTAGTTCACTCTCTCCCTATATCTATATATATATATATCTTGTTCAAATTTTCAATCGTTGACTTAAAATTTTTAAAGTTATACTTATTGCGCGTTGGGAAAAGGATGAGGGTAATTTTTACGATGCGCGCGCACACCGTTGTCTAATATTTTAATATGCTAATTTTTTTATGCTAGGGGACTGATATTTGGGGGATCGTAATAACTATTGTTATAAACCATATCTATTGGGACTATTGTTATAAACCATATCCCCCGGTGCATTCCCCCCCTCCTCTACAGTGGCCAATATCTCTGCACCCGAGCCTGACAGTCCATTCGGACCTGGCTCATTCGATCCTCTCTATCTGCTCTTCTAGTTATTATGATTTCATGCTCATAGGGCTATTTCTTTCACAGTTTTTAATTGTTTTTAACTTTTTTAAACTTTTTTTAATTTGTTTAAATTCACAATATCTTGGCTCCTGTTCGAGTCTCGGACTTGAGATTTGAACCAACTGTTCCACTCGTCGAGACCCATCCAGTCATCTACTTTATTCGCATTTTGTAGGCATGGGGAGGGTTTAAGCACTAAAATATCATGCTCTCATGTTAATCCTATGGGGACTGGAAAAATTTCACACACCCCTAAGGAATTGAGCTTGGGACTTGATTTTTGGAGGTCCGC
>BMAV01025743.1:424584-444129 GCA_019973955.1 Trichonephila inaurata madagascariensis
TCCGGTGCTTCTCCCCCTACAGGGCTTCCACAGTAATAACTCGAATCCTATGCCACCTTGGTCGATCGCACCGGCTGGATTCGATTGTTCTCTCTGTGAGCATCCTAGATATATTTTTCAGGGCCATAGTCCCATTTTTTCACCCATATTTAGCATTTTTAAAATTATTTTAAAGTTTTAAATTGTTTTTAAATCTCGCATAGCTCCGAGGATTTTTAAGCTTCGTTAATGAAACTCGAACCATAGGTTCTTCTCGTTGAGCTCTTTCATGTGCTGTTATTTATGTGTAGATAGTGGATCTAGGAGGGGCGTTATCACTAAAATTAGAGAATCCCCATGTTATTCCTATGGGGTTCGATCTTTTGATGAAGTCACGATATTACAGAGATAGAAGAGGATCACCAACTACTATGTGTATCGTTAGAAAGTACGTGACCATTTACGTCGCAGTTACTTCCCCCACCTCGGGGGAGTTAGTTTCGTTTTTCTTTCCCGAGCTAGCGTCGCCCCATTTGCAACTACAGACTCCGGACCGGTTTGAATGGATTCATCTTGTGTTTCCCAATAGCCAGGCGGAGTTTCAAGTTTCTAGATGCCCTGCTTCTATTTTATTTAATTGTTTAATTGTTTTTAATTATTTTAAAATGACCATAACTCGGGGGATCTTCAGGCGGATGTCTTAATTTTCTCAGGAACGATTCTTCCGCCGAGACATTCAATATGAAGTCTCAGGTGTCACATTCGTTTCACCTCATCTCCAGATACAGTCTGCCGAAAACCCCCCATGTTTTTGGTCATATTGTCCCTGTGTGCAGGGGTGTTTAAATTTATTTAAATCGTGATTATCTCGGTTTTCGCTGGTCTGATTCACTTAAGGTTAGTATCGTTCAACTTTGCTCGTGACCGCCTTTCGTCCTTGGTCCAGCTTGCCCTGCTCAAGATTTTTAGAAAGATTTTAATCTTGTTAGGCCAAAAAAGTACAACTTCTTACTTGTGTACATAAGTACACACATGCACTTTTTTTATATTACTTGTTTATGCAGCATGTCAAAACAAAACGTATTCCAAACAAGGTTAAGTAAACGTGAACAATTAAAAAAATATATAACTGTCCCATTAATTTGCTCCAATGATAATACTCTGTTATTATATCAGTTCTTATTTGATAGCTTCATCTCTGTTATTATTTCCTCCTCGGTACTTCTTGTCTTTCTAATTTCTTAAACTTAAATATAAAAGCAAATAAGCATGTTTCAATGTTTATATGCGGATTTATTAGAATAAATTACATTTTGTAGAAGCGATTTTTTTCTTATATATGTAAGTACAATTTTTTGTTACAAAATATATTAAGACTCTCATGTTACTCGCATGCCATGTTGAATCATCACTGTTTTACGTTCTAATCTCATTTCTTCAACCTATTAGAAAAGACTTGATAAACATTGACGAATAATATTTTTATAGAGAGGTAATTAAGATTTTTCTAGGCAATTCATTCCATTTCATTTTCCTTCAATTAACAATAAAATAAGAGGCAATAATCTTCATGTGTGTATGTTACTATTAAAGTGTAAAATCTGTTATTTCATAGAATAACAAGGTATTTCATGAAATAACTGGACAACTCAGTTACAGTATATAAAATTATTGAATCCTATGATTTAACTGGGCATTCTTTAGAATAACGATTATTTGATCGTTAAAGTATGAATTACGGCACTCGAAAGTTCTTTGAACCGATTTAGGAATAAAAGATGGCCGAATAAAACTAGATTTCAGTTCAGTATATGGGAGAGAAAGAACTAATTTCCATTAAAGAAGTTTCAAATATTGAAACAATGCTTCGATCTGTTGCAACAGCTCAAATTTGTGACACTGAATAAGGATTTAAAAAGGGTTCGGAGGGGGGGGGGGAGGGGTAATAGTAAAAAGTATGTTTGTTTCAAAAATGATATGCAATGCAATTAAAAGTGTCATCACAGCTGTCTTTTCTCTAATAAATAACGAAAAGTAAAATAAAAGTATTTCATAAAATTCAAATTAGTATTCCCTTACATTTTTGTTTGTAAAAGTTTATATAATGTTTTTATGAAGCAAATTTTCTTTCCCAGCATGTAATTTTTTTAATAATATTTAAATATACCATAAATTCCGGGGTATAACACGCACTTTTAACACAAAAAAATGGGATCGAAATTTACGGGTGCGCGTAAGAACATAAAAAAAATTAGATTTCTACATAGATTGGAATATTGCTCATTTAAAAGAAATGGGATTCCTAATAAGAGATTGTGCAATTCTAGAAGTATATATACTATTTTTTCTCAAGATCCTCAAATAATACCTCGAATAAATACATTCAAAACATAATAGTATTTGAGCACGTACAATTCAGGTTCCTTCGTAAAAAAGTGGGTGTGCGTTATGGGGCGAATATAACTAAAAATTAAAAAGTGCTGCTTGAAGTATAGGTGAGTGTTATACACTGGATTTTACTGTAATTATTTCTGCAATATATTCTTTTTTTTCCCTCCTTTTCAGTTTAACTAATGTTAGCAATATGAGCAATAATAAAGTATATCGTCTGCTTTTCCTTGTTATATATGAATTAATCATCTACAATAGGGTTAAAAAGTATTTTTTGAGAGATTTTAGCTATTTATAATCAATTAATTAATAAAAATAACTTTGAAATGGTATATTTCGCACTTTAACAGTCTATCATTAGTTATTTCATAGAATAACTAGGCAAAGTGTGAATTTTTTCATCTATTATATACTTTAACTGAGTTGTCCAGTTATTTCATGAAATATTTAATTATTCTATGAAATAACTGAATTGTACACTTTAATGGTAACATATAAACCACGTTCTTACACAAATGAAATTTATTTAACGTTTCTCTTCCATAAAAGCTTATTAAGTAGCAATAATTGAATGTAACTAGCACTCACATACGTTTGTGACAGAACCAATATGATTGTTAGTCAATTGAAAGCGTTAAGTGTTCCATTAACTTGTTGTGATGACTCGTATTACATATCACACAAATATGCACAGCCGTTTAAACGTGTCATTTTAACATCAAAGACTTGTAAGTGTGATGTCAGAATATATAATTAATTTCCATAATGAATTGAATAACAGCTTTAAAGCCCAATAGTTAAATCAATATGAAATTGGCCCTTTCTTGTAATTTGTTTTGGAAATTGTATACAAAAGAAGCAAAAAGTGTGAGATAATACTTAAAAATATCTTATAATTTCAGTACGAAAAACTGAATTAATTTAACATTTTAAATTTCTCTACATTTTCTAGGTAAACAAACAAGAGAAATTATTATTTATTTATTTATTGTGTGAGGAGATATATATTTTGATACATATAAATACTTTTTCAAAATTCTCATCTTTCAAATTATCATCAATCAAAAGATTTTACAATTGATATTGTTTTTAAGATTGTTTCGGTACTTTTCCGTTTCGCCAGCCCAAATCTCGCCAAGCGAGCTATAGAGGCGACAAAACAAAATATGCATCTAAAAAATGTTGATAAATGTTATTTATCATTATTTTTTGTGTGTGCAATCCATTTTTGATGTATTATGAAAAAGATGTGTTACTGATAAGAAAAGAACGCGACTTATTTTGAAAATGTGGTGGTAAAAGGTTACCAACGGGAATATTCCATTTGGCGTCGGTTGTACCATTTTTCGCGAATCAATCACCTTCAACAGAGAAATTAAAAAGTACCCTTGATTACATACTAGAATTTACTTAAATCATTCTTGTTTGAAATACTTAAATAACTGGAATTAATCATTTAGAATAATAGTGAGAATTATACATTAATATGTAAAATTTACTTCATAGAATATGCAAGAAGAAAAAGAAAAGAAATAAATAAAACTTCTTTATTGAACTATACTTTATTTATTAGTTAGAAATATGGGTACTTTCAAAATATACCGTGGACCAATATCGCCAAATAAAAAGGCCTTCGCCAAGTGTTGTGGTCGTTATTATTGTTTTGAAACATACGTGGGAGCAGTTTTCTGCTATTGGCTTCATATCGCAGCATTTGGTGAATATATTGATTAGAAGAAATTGGTCGACGGTATAATACGTTAGTACTGAAGTATGCTTATAAATAGCGAATTTTTATACATAGAGGAGGTACGTACTTTCGCCACAATGCCAACGTTCAAGATAACTCGCCAAGTTGACGACATCGATTTCACATATGTCATACGCGTTGAATTGGCAACCATGGGTTTCGTTTCATATAATGTCGCCAATATGGTTGCGATAATACGTAAGTACAGGAGAGGAAAAGAAGTGAGACAGAGAACAATAAAATCCCGAGAAACTTTATGGCACGTTTCCGTTCCGCCTGCTCAGGCGATAAAGTTGCCAAAAATGATACAATCGACTTCAAATGGAATTTTCTCGCTGGTAACCTTTTACCACCACATTTTCAAAAGAAGTCTTGGTCTTTTTTTATCAGTAACGTCTTTTAGTACTCACGTATTATCACAACCTTTTGGTAACATTATATGAAACGAAGAACCTGGTTGCCAATTCAGCGCATGCGACACATAGGAAATCGGAGTTGCCACCTTGGCGAGTTATCTTGGACGTTGGTGATTGTTGCGATAATACGTAAATACCCGTTTTGTTCATAATGCCTCAAAAATGGATGAAAAACCAATGAGACCCAATGTTTATATGTATTTTTTATGTGTATAGTGTGTTGTCGTCAATAACGCCAACCGGTGAAAGGAAAAAATACAAACTTTATTTAGAATTACATATGACTATGATAAGCAAGTAAGAAACAAAAGAAGTTCTCTGTAGATAAAATGAATTTCTTAAATCCCCATAAATAGTAGATTATTTCTATAAACTTACTAACTTAAATTCTTTAGATTTTTAACAAGTATACCGAAAAAACGATCAGCTGGTATGTATTCTTCGTGTTTTTCTTAAAGAGCTTTTTGTTCCGAATGAATGAATTTTGATATTCTTTTAAGTACAAAACACTAAATATATATAAGACTTTTGTGTTGTAGGTTTCCATTATTTTTCTAGTCTTTTAGGTAACTTAATTTTAATCTATTCTCTACTGTATATTTATTCAATCTAACATTGTTTACCGGCCAGGCACAAACATAGGATTCCCTCGAGTTATTTTGTCTCCTACCAAAAGTAAACTGTTTATATTATAAGATACAAAAACTGCTTCCGAAATGCATTATAAATGATTCTCTTGCGAGAAGGAGATGAAAGTTTACACTCATCTTTTGAGTAATACACAAAGCATGAATGCATTATGCTTGTAGTGCATAATATATATAAAAGGTACTCTGTTTGCGAAGTTATAAATCCTTTATTATTTAAGAAAACATCTCAAGTCAGTAACAAACTATTTGTTTAAAGAGATTTTTCTTAAATAAGAAATGAACTTAGCCAGTCGAACAAGGGACTGTCTAAAATTGCATATATTAAGGTTTTGAAGTCAGCATTATTTTATACTGTTTTAAAATATTTTTTGGTTTGATCCTAATTAAATTCCCTGATTTGGAGACAATTTTTCTGGGATTTTAGTGCCATGTTGGCAACCCTTGCGCCCCTGTCGTAGATAGCTCTGAAGGGGCCTTTTTTAGAAGTGGAAGCTCTGTTAGTGGGACTGTAGTTACGTATGTTGGGGCCCCTATAGCTTGGGGGGCCCCGTATCATTGATACGGCTGATGCTGTGGTAGCTACGCCCCTGCCTTGCACTCAAGCTACGTGCTTAGACGTTCTAAGTTAGAACTCAGGGCAAATTGGCCATTTTGAAAACCGTGATTTTTTCTTTAAGAAATTTGGAAAAAAAAGATTTGATGGTTCAACTAGGACTTTAACTATTTTTAAGTTCAAGAATACAAAATTCTATTAATTTATATTTTTAAAGAAAATATGGTACTTTATTATACAGTCAACCAACTTCGTCAATTAAATACGTCACCAAATAGCGCGATATGCAGCTAATAGTGGAAAACCATTCTAACAGGAGTTCAGAATAACAATATTAATAATGACAAAATTTGGCGACATTTTTTGAATTGGCGGCTATTTTTGATTAGGCGAAATTCGATGACGGTATAAAACGTAATCACCGAAAATGTTTACAAATTGTTACTTCCGTTTTTTTCTCGTTTTCTTTTTAAAGCTATCTGGAAATATTTTCAATTTCTTATATAAATGTGTGTGATCATAGAGATCTAGATATTCATTTCACTGAACTTACACATAAAGTATGAAAAATTATCCCCCCATTTGCTTCAATACTAATTACATTATATCTATAACTATGTTCCTGTTTCATGATAATAAGTTTCAGTCACAAAGAGCACACATGATATTAAGAGTTGTAGGTTAGATTCGAACCGGGCACCTTCTGATCCGAGCGACAGTACTTAACCGTTCACGCCAAAACGGTCGTTTTCACGTAATGTCTAAGTACTGGTTTTACTTAGATACCGCTACACTACTCTCCCATCAGTGAGATGGATAGGCGCGAAGATTTTTTTTTTCGTTCGTTTATTTTGTTACGGAGAGAGCAGGTTAATTTATTTTATTCTCTCTCTTTCATTATTTTTTATTTATTTGTTTTGTTTATTTTTTATTTTTCTTGCTGAGTTGAGAGAAAGGTGTTCTATCGTTTGTTTCGGAGAGAGAGAATATGTTTTTATTTATTTTTCTTCTCTTATTTTATAATTTTTTTACTCTCTTCTTATTTATTATTTTTACTTTTTATTTTTCTTGCGGTAGATGGCGCCACGAAAGTTTAGAAAGTTGTGTTTTCTTACTTCAGGGTCACCAATGTTGGTTAGATTCGAACCGGGCACCTTCCGCTCCGAACGCCAGTACTTTATCGATCACGCCAAGACGATCGTCTTCGCATAATGTCTAAGTTCTGGTTTTATTTAGATACCGCTACAGAGTCAACCAATAATCGATCACAATTTGTTCACGTGGTTTTGTGACCAATAACAGCTGTGTTTGTACCTATCACTTTGTACATTGCATACTCTTTGTGAATCCAGCTTTAAACTTCTTATATACTTGTGTACTTATATTTTCATTTTTTTTTTCAGTCTTCATCCTCTGCTGGAGTCCATACTTCGTGTACGATCTCCTTCAGGTTTACGGACAGATTCCCGAAAGTCAAACCTCTTATGCAGTTTCCACATTTATCCAGAGCTTGGCTCCACTCAACAGCGCGGCTAATCCTATGATCTACTGTCTCTTCTCAACTCACATATGTCGAAATTTTAGGCAAGGAACTTATATCGTGATATGCCTTATATATTTTATGTGTGGTGCACCTTTATTTATTTTCTCCAGATCTATTTTTTTCTAAATTTATTCTTCTTTTTGATTTTATTTTTATTTCTCTGAAAAAATTACCCTTCCCACGTATCAGTTTATTTATATGCGTAAGATTGACGAAATGAAAGAAGACTTTTGCTTAGTGTACTAATGGTTGTCAATATGTTGCCACTCATAGCAAAGTTCAATATTAAACTATACTAATATTTAAGAGAAGTTTCTGAAAAGAAAATAACTTAATACAATTTAAATTACCTTTTTTAAATTACTTACATTAAGTAAGAATATAGTGGAAGAGTAAGTATATGGCGAAATATAAGCCACATGCAGGTGCTCCAGCTTAACACTGACCGGTTCCTTTAACTTACCAATAACACAGGACAGAAATAAAAAATAGAACAGAAAAAATATATTATTTATAGGTACACGGTTAAAGTTTCAAAACGCTACAAAAAAAAGAACCACTAATCAGAATGACCTCAAGTTTGAAAGGAACATTATTGAAGAAGGGGGAAAGCGTATGGCATAAGAAAAAGGTAATTCCAAATTTTAGCAACAGATGGCGTTGTAAATATCATAATTTAAAAGAGTTCGCGCGATTAGGAATGACAGTGAATAGTGAAAAAAACAGCTAAGGTGTAAGTTACACTCTAAACTAAGTGTGCTCTTCAGTCTGCATGACTGTTCAGGTGTGATATTGTTAATTAGGTAAGCCCCGCCACTACGGTAAGCTCATATCACATCGGATGGTAAAAATTGGTTTTTAACTGTCCCAAAAACCGCATAAAAAGCGTCCATCAAATCGATTTTTAAATTTCGCGAGATTGGCGCAAAATATGTTCAATATGCTGTCCACCGTTATCTGTAGCAAGTTTAAATTGAGAAACAGTATATTCCACAACTGATCGAAGTGTATCCGAGATCACGTTCAGAATATGTTGCGCAATACGTGACTTCAATTCAGCTAAGCGTGCAATCGAAGTACTGAACACAACTTTCAGATAACCCCACAGCCAGAAGTCACACGGATTATAAAGTGACCATGATGATCAGGTGATCTTAACGGCCAGGCTGTAAGGAATTGGCAGCTGACAACTCCAGCATTTCCAAAATGCGCCTTCAGCAGCTGCTTCACTGGATTTGCAATGTTCGGAGGAACATCATCTTGCATAAAAATGGTCCCATCCATACAACCACGCTGTTGAAGATCTAGAATGACGCAGTTGCGCAAAAGACCCTCATAGCGCTGACCAGTGATGGTAACGGTAACGTGACCAAAAGCATCCATTTATTCGAAAGGTATGTCTGTATGATAAATGATGACGTAAGCCCGCACCACACAGAGACCTTTGCAGGATGAAGTGGTACTGGTTGAGTTTCGAGTGGATGCTCTGTTTCCCATATTCGGTAATTCTGTGTATTGGCATATCCTTTCAGATGGAAATGGGTTTCGTCTCATCACAAAAGATTCCACGGCCATTTATTGTCCACTTTCATACAAGCAAGAAATTCTAAAGCAAAGGTCTCTCTTGCTGGCAGTTCAGTAAAAAGCAACTCCTGCACATGGCTAATTTTGTATGGATAGCGATGCAGGATGTTTCGTAGAATTTTATGCACCGTACTCACTGGCCTGTTCAGTGTTCGGGCAATTCTCCAAGCACTGCACGGTTGCAAGCCACCGCTCGACTTCTCCTGCACTGCTGTGGCCTCTTCTTCAGCTACCATCGAATTAACTCTTTTTCTCCCTCAACCAGATTGCACAGAAAAGAACCTGTCTCTTCGAATTTTTGAATCATTATCTCCAAACCCTTGGCTGTCATCGGACCAACGCCTTTTTTTTATATCTTTGAGTGTCTGGAGCTTTTGCAGAGCTATTGATGCACGGTCATTATTCTTGTAAAAAAGCTTTACAAGCAGAGCACGGCCCTTCAATGAGATAGCCATGGCGAAATTCTCTGACGTGAAATGAGGAAAAGGCGTGTACCCGGAGTTTTTATAACAATTGAAATGATTTCGGCGCATGACAAGTATTTTCATTTACATATTCTGAAATTTACAGTGCACACTTACAGCGTCAAATTTTGAAATATTTTTTTTCTTTTGTCACACACACACATATGCTTTCCCCCTTCTTCAATAACATTCCATTCAAATTTGACGTCATTCTGATCAGTCATTCTTCTTTTATAGCGTTTTGAAACTTTAATTATAATCACCGTGTATATATAGCAAAAGAAAAAAAAATTGATGAATTAAATATTTTGCAAGACAGAAAAAGCTTAAATTCTGAAATGGAGAAAAAGCCTATTTATGAAGAATATTCAATTGACTAAAAGGGAACACTATTATGTTTTCTGAGCTAAGGGGTGCAAATATCGCCGTATCAATGATATGGGGCTCCTAATTTACAAGGGCCCGAACATGTGTAAGCATGAAAATCGTAAGATATTATGGGGCCCCTAAACAGGGCAGTCAAGGAATTTTAATACAGGTCTCCCACAGGACTAGCTACACCAGTGTCTAAACTTTACCCTATTTTACTAACTTAGTATAGTAAAGCGGGATTAAGCTTACCTTATAGGATCCTAACCTTCCCCTACAGCAGAAAATTATTCATATTAGAACAAAAAAAATTAAAGAAGTTGAACCATGATTGTGAAAACACTTAAGCCTAAAATTTACACGTGTGAACAATCAGTAAACTTTTAAACGATTAAAGTAACACGAATGAATATTGCGCAAATAGATATAGTAGCAAAAAGATTCATTTAAGAAGAGAAAATATAAATTCAAAAACATATCTAAAAATTCGTATACATGAAGTAAGAAAAATAGAACTAGGAAACTATATGAGTGTATTTGTTCTATCTTGAAAGACAGAAGAATATATATAAGTATATAAAAGTGTTTATTCTGAGAGAACACATATCATTGATATAAAAATTAATTAATGAATTAATATTCTGAAAGAAGAATAAAATTTATCTAACATTTATGGTAAATTGACTAAAATCTGTAATAAAAACCAATAAAATGTAACGATTATTTCATATAACATTTCTTCACAAAATCCAAACATGTTTATGCTAATAATAAAAATCATGATTCCAAATGTATTAAATGATTAATTATAAATCTTGTAACTTTTAATTCTCTCCATTTTTAGTTTTAAAAATTTTTTAAATACTCTTTAGTATTTCGAAAATTTAGGTAAGTCCTTGTTTTAATTAATATATTATCATGCATCATTCAATTTCGTGAAAGCCTTTTCTCAAGCAATAAATTATCACGTAAATTTAATTAGGATTCGTACTTAAAACATATCTGAAAAATGATAAATCCGGTATTCATATTATTCAAATACTCCTGGTTTATCACTTATTGGATATTTATGTTTCATTGTTCGTTATCTTCCTTGATTAAAGTATTCCATGGAAACTCAGTAACATCTGGATCAAATACAATATCATGATCCGTTAAGAGAAATACTTTTTTTACGGAGATGCATGGCAACAGCTGTGTGAAATCAATTTTTCTCAGGGTTGTCTGAGCGATCGGGTTCACTTTCTCCATTTAGAGAAAGCACTGCGCTCCAGTAAACCTTGTAAATCTACACTCTTACTGGTATCTAAGATATCGGAGAATTTCTCGTTTCATAAATTATGAAGTTTAAGCATTAAAAATGAAAAATAAAAGCGCTGTGAGCAAAAGAAAACTAAATTATAACTCTTGAAAGATCGTAAAATCAGTATAAGAATAAAGGACAATCCAGTCTTATGGTGAAAGTTTAAACTTTAAAACCCGGTTATGATGTTCTATTTTTATTTATTTCCTCTGAATTTATTTCAAACATTTTTTTTTTAAAAAAAAGGAACGCTTCTAAAGCACAAGGCACATATATGATTTATAAGTACATATTTTTATTATTTATACTACAAATGGATAAACATTTAGTTAGTTATAAGATATTTGGGTACTTATATGTATTTTTGCAACCTCTCTATTGGCGAAATTTTTTAAGCGGAGCACTTGGTTGCCAGTTCAGCGCACACGACACATAGGAAATCGCGGTTGCCAACTTGGCGAGTTATTAATAGAGTTGACGATTGTTGCGATAATACGTAAGTACCGATATTTGAAAAATATTGTTTACATATAAAATTTTCGAACTAATGCGACATCGGGGGCTACTAGTTCTTGGCTTTATTTTTGAATTGCAACATTTAGATTTTAGTTGGTTATTCTAAAGTTACCATATTGCAATGTTATCATACCACCTTAGAGAAGTTTTACAAGGAGGAAAATTCCAAAGCTTACCGATATCAAATTAATTCAATGACATGCATTTTGACAAAAATTGCATCAACAGTATATATGTGTATATTAGTAATTCCGAAACAGAAGGTTGAAAATCAATGTTCCGTTATTTAGACCAATGTGTGGTAGATAAGCTTCTAATATTATTGATTTTTAATTAAATAATAGTGTAATTAATCTTTGGTAGTATTAATTTAATTTAGTACTTAAAAACACATCCATTTAAAAAAGTATGGTACTTATGTATAATATTGTCGACTAATATATTCAAATCAAAAAACGTCACGAATACCATGATATGCAGCCAATAGTCGAATATCGTCCCTATTCTTATTACTAAACAATAATAACGATGACAGCATTTGGCGACATCGGTATTTAAGCATTAAAGTCATCGCAGCCAAATTTGCCCCATGATGCCATAACAGCAAAAAAGAACAACAAAAACATATTCGTTCATGTTTTATTTGAAACAAAAGCAGGGGGGGAAGCAATAAGTCTCAGATTTTGTTGGAAAGTGGCGTGATTCCCTAGGGTGTAAATTTGACTACGATGACGTTAACATGTGACATCTTTTGAATTGGTGACGTCTTTTTATTTGGCGAAATTGGTTGACGGTATGAAACGTAAGTACCAAAAATAACTATTTTATAAATATTATTTAAATTTAATACGCCGTCTATTCAATTCTATTCCTAAAAATGAAAGCTTATATTTAGATCATAGAGGAAAATTGAATCGTGCTTTTAAGAAAATACAAAAATGAAAACAGAAATAATTCCTAAGATGTGAAATACTTCAACATGATGATATTCTTATATTCTAAATAATATTCCTTTGAATTGGGCACTTTGCATTTAAATTATTATTCTGTTTCCTTTTTGTTTATTTGTAATAATATTATTAAAGTTCAACACAATAACAACAGACTATTTCCTTTTATATCTTCTATTTTTGGATAAAAATTATATCTTTCACCAATAAATCATTCCCACACATATTTTTCGTTTTATAGAATCGTTCTTTGACCCGTAATTATGTTCCTCTGTTGACGATGCTTCATTGATGACAATGCATTTCCGTATTTCTTCCCAGAAGGCTTCCCTTCTGCAATTGGATTGCCCAAAAATTGTGCATTTGCTTCCCCTCCTTGCAACGACCCCTGTCTGATGGCACCTCCCGAGCTTCAGAATACAACACCATGACCGAAACGATGACCACCACTCACAGAAACTCCACCTTCCACCAACAGCACCACCCGATGACCATGATAGGAAGATGTGGAAAACCACTTATCAAGCAGTCTTCTACCAACTCGGAAGATCAACGCAAAGGAGTAGTCTTTGGAGAAGTCACTGTTGCCAATTCTACCAGAAACTCCAAATTGTAAATCAATTACCACCATTTTGAAAAGGAAAGCTTTTCGGTTTTCCTGTTCGTAATTAAATCAATCCTACTTTATGGAATATTATGTTACGCGTTTCTAATATGCATTTACTGCATTTCGGGCGTTATTTAACATATCTATATAATCAGTGTATCGTTTATTTTATTTAAATATTCCATAAAGTTGGATGAATTGATAACTTGAATTCAAGAATTGATTGAGGCATTCATACTGCTATGTCTTAGAATGAATTGATCAATTCAGAAAATGATGGTGAGTCAATATTTACCAAAGAATTTATGATTAAAATTCTGTTATAAATTACAAAATGTAAATCTATTACTTTCGTTTTAGTTAATGTAAGTCTTTTTGATTTTGCATTTAAAATATCGTTGGAATCCAGCCAATCTTGCTTTATGGAATAACATTTTGCTTCTTCGTTTAATTTGCTCAAGAACTGTTTCATCTCAGCGTTATTAAACATATCGGTAAAGATGATGGAACTTTGATTAAAAATATTCCATAAAGTTAGGTTGATTGAGATATTCGAAATTTGACTGAGTTTATTTACATTCTAACATAATATCTTGGATATTTTGATTCAAGAGTTTTGAAACTCGTTATAAGAGATCTACGAAGAGAACTGGTAGTATGTTCTCAAATTGGTCAACACACTTTCGGTTAACATGGGATTTGTAATATCACTAAAAGTCTCGTTTGATCTTGTATTATGGACAGGACAGGATTGTCTTAAGATTTCAACACATCAAGCTAAATTGTTGAAGTTAACGTTGTTTGGGTAAAAGGTATTAAAAAAGAGGTTTTCCACATGAAATTGATGGGATAGAATGTCTCAAATCATGATCTGAAATCTGATTGAGAATATAGATGCTGATACACACACCAATTCTCACCCGATGCAAAAATGAAGTAGAATTTGAAGTTAGTTTGTATGGTCAATCTACACCATTATTGGAAAAACATGCGCTTTCGAAATAATTCTGGATTTAAAAAATCAACATCTTTACAATCATTTTCAAAATTTCGATTAAATCATATAAGTTAAGGTTATATTAACTAACATATATTGCTGATATTGAATGACAACTAGTACGAAAGAATAAAATTAAGTACTGAAATTATTGATGAGTCTTGAAATTATTATATAACTCAAAAATAACTCATTTTCTTTTTTTTTTAATTTTTGAATATATTCTATTTTGTGTAATAAATTATTTACGATACTTTAATTATTCTCATGTGTATTAAAAATAGTGGATACACAATATTGAATTAGTTTAATTTTACGAAGTTTCAATTTTTATAAATACGTCTAGTAATAATATGATAAACATAAAAGAAGTAAATGTCAATGAAAACACGAGATATATCATTGAAAAGATAATTTCTAGAAAGCTCTTTATCTCTAACGTTATAATTATTCTAAGATTTAAACTGACATCTTTTTTAAGAATTGGAAAAAAGAGTATTGTTATAAAAATTACATACAAAAAAATAATAATAAACAAGAATTTAAAATAAAAAATATCATTCCATTACTTTTTTCGCATGCATGTAAAAGTTAAGAATAATCATTTCATTAATTTTTTTTTTTCAAAAACTAAATCAAACAACAAATTGCATGAATTAGTATTAAAGCTAAAACGACTATCTTGTGCAAATTATCTGTATAAACAGTCTTTCTAATTAAGTTGACATATTTTTTTATTAGATTAACTATTATTATGCACTAGGCTTAGCTTAAATATTAGGAATTTGTTTCAAAATTATTTTATTTAATGCAGTTTAAATCTGAATAAAACAAAAGTTGTTTATACATACTTAATATATATATATTATACATAAATAATGTAACTTGTGTAGTGTCTCATATATCTTTGCAATGCTGATATCTATATATTGCCTAAAATATTTTAATGGTGTCTATAATGTGAAAAATCATTATGCTGTTTTTGTCGTAGTAATAGTATGTAACTGTATTGTACGTAGTTTGGATGTTTGCTATTGGATTTATATTGCCCCTCCGTTTTTGCTGTAGCATTCAGAGCGACGCTGCTGCGCTTTAATCTTGTTTATTTTCAGACGAAAAAAATTAATTCAAGCTATATTTTTAATATTTAATTTTCTGATAACACATCTTTCGAACATCTTGCCTATCTTCATAACCATCATAAGCTTAAGCCAATTACGCCGAAACATGAATATCTCGATTTTGAGTTAAACGTTTCATCCTGCCATTTTCACTCTATTTTAATTTTCTTACTTATGCATTTTGAAATGTTTTTATACTTTTTAAAACGTATGTATAACTTAAAACTTGGAATAAAAATTATTGTCGGCATTTACGTATTATGGCAACCTTATTGTCGACATTACATGAAATGAAGCACATGGTTGCCGGTTCAGCGCGTACGACGCATGCAGAATCGGGGTTGCCAACTTGGCGAGTTATCTTGAACGTTGGCATTGTTGCTATAGTACTCAAAAAAAAAAAAATAACTGTAATTAATACCTTAAAATAATAATGAGGATCTTCTATTAATATGTAAAATTTGCTTCACGGAATATTCAAGAAGAGAAAGAAAAAATAAATAAATAAATTTATTTAATAAGCTATATTTCCTTTATTAGTTAGAAATATCGGTACTTATGTAATATACCATCGACCGAAATCACCAATTAAAAAGACGTCGCCAAATAGTATGCAAGTACCTTATTATTTTACAATCTCATCATAGGTTCAGTGGGAAACGTTGAAATGAAAAAGTAATGCGCACTGTAACTTAACCGCAAAATAGAAGATAAATTCTTAATTCTGTTTAAAAATTAGATAGTTTAAAAAAAAAAAAAATTTTTTTTTTTTTTTTTTTTTTTTATATTTTTTTTTTTTTTTTTTTTTTTTTTTTTTTTTTTTTTTTTTTTTTTTTTGCTTCTAAGTTTACAGATATCACTAATAAAACTGGAATTACTAAAACTATTTGTTGAACAAAATAAAAATATGTCAGTACTTTGTGCTTTTTAGTTTTTTTATTTTGAACACCGTTTTTATCTACTGTACAAAAGCTTAATTCTGAAAGATAAATCTTATAATCTTAGTTTTATGAAATAATTCATATATATATATAACCAGAGGTATTCCCCATAGATAACCATTTCATATGCAAAAAATGCAATAAAGATTTTTAATGAACTTTTTGCAGGTACTATATATCAAAAATAATGTCTCATAAAAATATGCATTATGTACAGCAAACAGAATGAAATTAAAATACATTAAGAATTTTTGCTACTTTTCCGTTTTACCGGCGCAAATCTCGCCAAGAACGTTTTATTGGCGACAACACACAATATACACATTAAATTTTTCTAAATGTTCATTCTCATTGGTGAGTTATCTATTTTTGATATGTTTTTAAAAAAATGTTATTGATAAGAAAAGATCGCGGCTTGTTTTGAAAGTTTGAAGGTAAAAGGTTACCAGCGGGAATATTCCACTTAGAAGCGGTCTGATCATTTTTGGCGACTTATCGCCTTCGCAGGAAAAACGGAAAAGTATCAATTTTTTTTTTTTCGATCAGAAAAGAAATTGTTGCTGTTGTTTATCATTCTGTTATAATCAATACCTTTTTCATTTTAACATTTCTTACATATTACTATTAGAACATATTATTTTTAATTCAGGTTAAATTACAACAGATTTTTATGAAAGCATTTATTTTTACATAAAAATCACTAAATAAGAAATCCGATGAAATGATACATAAATATTTAATGATGATAATAATTAATAAAGTTATCTTCAAGAATTTAGGGCTAAAATTAAGAGAATGAATTAATTTTCTGATTTGTATAACAATGTCCTCATAATGCTATGTATATCATTATGTATAATGGTATACATTCAAACCAAGTTACTGCTCACATTAATATTAAGTAATTAAGATATCATATGTATATTCTGCTTTATATGCTTTAATATTAAAATTTATGATGAGCTAAATAATTTAATTTCTATCCCAGATTATGTATCTTTCCTTTTAAAAAAGTTTTATTAATTTGCTAATGAAATGTTGTTGTTTTTTTTATTTCACTATGAAAGAACGCACAGACCACAGCGTCTCAAATGTTGTTCTATGTAAAATACTTACAATATATATTACTCTATGAAACCCTACTGTTGTGTTGTATCGTGATTTATATGCTATTTATTGTCGTGTAAAATGTGTCGGTAAAGCTCAAATTGTGAAAATGTGTGTAAATAACCATAATCATGTGCGATTATCTTCGTTAATTGTTATTCTCGTATTTCTTTAATAGTTGTAAAAAACAGCACCTTTCATGTACGAAATGATTGTAAAGATTCTTTGTGTCGTTATAACTAAATGTGTAGAAGAATATGGATTGCTGGAAACGTGAACAGTGGAATTATCTCCTAAGGTCTTCAATAAATATTGTATTCGATTAGTAATTTTAAAAAATAAGCATCATGTGCTTTATTTTATTCTATTTAACGATTTCTAGCTTTATTATTTTATAAACTACCATATATTTCAGTGTATATATAAACCATTGGTCGATGACCAAATGCCATATATGGAAATTTCTCTTCACACTCTTTTTTTCGAACAAAACAAGAAAAAACTGGCGAGGAAAATATGACTGACACAAATAATGTACAAGATAGCAAATGAACAACGATGGGAAAAAATGTATTAGCTTTAGAGAAAGCCATCAGAAGTCGTCGTTGGCGTCTGGTGTTTTACTTTATAGATATTTGATTGGAAAATATTTTGCCCATTTGAAAACATTTTCGCCCTCATGGCAACATGTTTAAATATTGCAAGATTTTTTTTTTTTTCAATTCGGCATAAATACGGATTTTGAATTTCAGATAAATTTTTAATGCCCTATAGGCTTAGACACGAATCCTCTTATATTTGGAAATATACGGTATTTTAAAATTAGAACACATATCAAATTCAAACTCTTTGTTTTTCTTGCAATGAAAACTTCATCCAATTCGTGAAATAGGGAAAAAAAATAGAAATTTTTTGTTTACATCTTAAAATAAGAAAATATAGCATATATGTATATAATTTTAACTTATTTATAAATGATATAAATAGCAATGATTTAGTACATTATTTTAATTTCATTTTTAAGTTAAAATTAAATGTGTATAGAAATTTCTATTTAAAAAACGTTATATTTATAGTTTTAGACTATGTGTGATGTCGAATGTATATTAGCTGTTCTCTTTTTTTGAAATAAAATGGCTTCCAAATGTTACTATTTTCCCAACCAGCTTGACTTCTGAATATTTTGACTTAACTTTGTATACTTCTGTGTACCATGAATTTCATTAACATGAAGAAATTATTCCGAAATTTTTTTACAATACAAATAAATTTAAAAAAAAAAAAAGAAAATTCTTTTTAATTATTTTGACTTTTTTAAATCTGATATTTTTGAATTTAATAAGACTAAAATAAATAGCAGCATATGTGTATATAACTCAAAATAACCCAACCTTTTGACTGAACTCTAATTTCTATTATCACACTTAACGAATATGCCGTAAAATATTGCTCATAAAAGAATTCTTACTGAATCTGTATTCAACACATTTGATCTTTTTAAATCGTTAACATTCAAATGTTTGTAATCTTAAAGTCCAAAAAAAATGAAAAATCAATTAGTAAATCAATTTCTGAAATTTATAAATAATTTTTGTCGTAAAATTATAGAATTTTTACGCTGATATTTTCCACTGACACGTTTCCTGAAGTGTTTTATATGGTATTTATTGATATTTGATGTTTCTATTATAAATTCCTGATTAAAGTCTGATGTACTGTGTGTGTTTCCATAATACCTTTACCTAGTCTTGATATCCGTACTTTATTTATATCTGTGATTGTATCGCACTGTCTATCATTCTTTTTATCACCATGGCCAGAAATATGCTATAAATATATTTAAAATATTAATATATTATTAAATTATTTTAAAGGATTCATTTACCATTTTCAGTAATAATTTTGATAGAATGTTTATGTAAATTTGATCGTCATAATTATAAATTAACATTTTAAAAATTAGGATGAATAAAAAATAATTCATTAAAGGCAAACGATTGGAAACCATTAAAAAATAGAATGGGTAAAAAAAAAAATTATTCTTTCAATGTAAAGGATAAACTAAAAAATGATTAATTAATGCTAAATATATATTTAAAATATTAATATATTTAAAAAACATGTTTATCACTTTCGAAAGTTTCATTTAGTAACTTCTCAGTGTCAGTTACATTTCTTAATAGAATGATTCGTATGTAAATTTGAACGTCAGAATTATTAATTAATCGTTTTTGTTTATCGTTTGCCTTTATGGGTTATTTTTATCAATTCTAATTTTTAAAAGAAATAATAAGTCAGTTAGGA
>BMAV01025743.1:444529-499090 GCA_019973955.1 Trichonephila inaurata madagascariensis
AATTGATATTCTTTTTCTATTTGTAACGGTTACGGTTAGTGATAACAGACAACAGTAGAGTAGCGACAATTTCACGGGTGGAACTAATTTTTAACAATCTTTCATACCTTGCAAGTGAAAAATATTCGAACGATTTCGAGGTTGACTGTTTTGTAGAGATGTACTTGTTCGATTTGCAACGAAAGTGCTGTATTTAAAAATACCAGTAAACAGGAATCATATTCAATGACACTTTTCTACCAAATATCTCTTTCAAGAGATGTAAATAGACTTTATAGAGTATTCTTTGCAACAGTAGCAAAGTGTTTTGTCAGTGGTAATATTACAGCAGTAACAAAGACATCCTATGCAGTTTCTTATATTATTTGTAATCATATGAAACCATTTACTGATGCAAAAATTGTGTTGGAGCGTTTCTTAAATTATTTTAATTTAGTGTTAGTGACAAAAATAAAAATTTAAAAAGCAAAACAGGAGTTATAATATTTTGATCAATTTTTCACATTTTAAATTTCCAATGTTATCTTGGTCTTAAAGCATCCCCCTCCCGTTTAATCCTATGTTGTGGCCCGCACGAAATAGGTAAAATATGTAAGCGAACCGCTTGGAATGGCTGACATGTGCATGCGACCCAGAAGAAAAAAAAGGTTGAGTACCCCTGGTATAGAGCATTGATACCCAACCTGTGGCCCGTTGGCCTTTTCTGAATGGCCCGTCATAACCCATTCAAATTATTTAAGAGCAATGTACTAAAAATTTAGCTGGAAATTCTATCAATTTTCGTTTTCTTGATAATAGAATGCAAACATGGTCATAGATTAAATGAAAAATAGAAACTACCCCATAACTCAGTAAAAAAAATATTTTGTGAGCGCGTTTGACGGTAGGGCTAATATAGTATTGAAATAAAAGTCGAAAATAAGTTTTAATATTTTGATCAACTTTGCTTTGTCCAATGTTGCTTTGGTCATATAGAGTTTTTTTCCTTTTATTCTCACGTTGGAGCCCACGTGAAATACTTGTCATGTGGCCCGGCGGGAAAAAAGATTGAGAGTACCCCAGGTATACAGTGTCTAGAAGAAAGAAGAACCACAAGATCCAGAATATAATCGTTATTTCAGCCACACCGTAAGGTGTTTCTATATGCACGCCACTTCCCAGGCGTGAAGGTCATTCCATTATGTCGAGCTACAATTAGCAGGCACTCGGGGCTAAGTCAGTCTTCTCCCTTTGGTGCCCCAGGTCATCGGATCAATTGAAGCTGTTCCTTTCCCATTACTATGAAACCAAATACAAATTTCAATTCCTCATTATTTTTTTCGAAAGGACGGTCGCAATTCAAAGGGAAACAAAACTATATATATATTCGAAAATTATCCAAAAGAGATTAATATGAAATAGTTTTTAAATACGTTATTAATTGTTTTTAAATATTATAAAAAAATATAGTTGTTTAGCATACCCTCTTTATATTGAGATAAATATTTATTTTTAAAAATATATATATTCTTCATTTTCAAGAAAGTTATTTAAAACATGTGTATATTATATTCTAAACCTAATGATTTTAAATGCTGTTAGCATGTATAGTAATTTTTGTCTCTGAAATAGAATGCATTACGTTGCCTCAAGTCTTTTTTACTATATATATAACTTAATTCAATTAACTATATAAAGCTATCTTTTTTCCTTGAGAAATGTTTTTTCTTTTTCATAAATTTTAAGAGCTTAAATGGTTTATAGTCTTATCTACAAAATAGTTCGACTCATATAAATAAACTCTCTCTCTCTCTCTCTCTCTCTCACTTACTCTTCCTCTAAAAACCATATTCAAATTTTTTTATTTCGAAACAGCAAAACTCCATCCAAAATGAACCTTGACAGTTCAAAAATCAACCGTGAAAGCTACAATGGTGATATGTTCTCCTGTCAAAAATAAAAATTCAAATTAGACATCTTCCATCACTGGGCATGAATAAAATCCAACTTTCTTTATCATTCGTCTACATTCACGATTGCTTTCAAAACCAGAAGGAGAAATGGAAGCGGGAAAAAAGAATTGGCATATGTCGTGCGCAGACTTTTTCTTACTTGCCATCCGGGCAGATTTGAATGCATGCTGACATATTCTAATCTTGTTAAGACATGTCAATTTATTTGCTTGAATTATTCCGATTTTTTCCTAGCTTCAGTTAACTCTTTTTTAATCTTATGGCAACGGTATTAGTAAATACTTTAGCCAAAACAAGAATAATCAATTCACAAAAAGCTTGATGTTTCCTGTTGTATTTATGAAACTCATTTGGATATGCAAAAATAACGAGTTTTTAAATCTATTTAAATATGTGCGTGTATTTTTTAACCATACTTATGTGTATATGTGTGCGAGTGAGTGAAAAAGAGTTTTAATGCCAAAAAGAGGATATGTAAAATTCCAGTTTCAAAACAATGCAAAACTCACATATAATTGAAAAGATTTTTTAAAGGAAAGTAAAAGAAAATGCCCTGGTGTCTGAAGCAATCTTAGAAAAAGAGTAAATTTAACAAAATGGTTACACTTAAGGCAGTACTTCTCAAACTTTCAATATACGCGACCCACTATTCAATCATCATTTTCATCGCGCTCCCCTCCATACAATAACAATGTATTGAATTCAATAATACAATACTTTGGCACTAAAGCTACAATATGACTTTAACCTCTTATGTGCCACCGACGTATATAAAAGTCTCGCTCAGCCAAAGTATTAATTTTCTGGACGTATATATACGTCTTTCCGAAGTACGATCTTTTTTGTGCAGTGCGACTCATAAAATTATTCCGAGGGCTTTGATGCAATAAAAGGACCTTGACAGTGTTTGCGAATTATTTACTTATTTCAGAGGATTTTTGCTTATTTATTTCTTTTCTCCTCCCCCTCCCTCGCAAAAAAACATCAAAATACGCTCGTCTATGTGGTAAACGATGGCATTGGGGAGCGAATTGCGTAACTTTTAACAGGCAGTTATAAGGAATTAATTATAAACCGTACAAATTATCAAGATAAGTGTTAATACACAAACCCATGGGGTCACTTATAATTATCGAACTTGTTCTTAACTTAGTATTGTTAAATTAATAATAATAAAATATACATTGTACACAGTACTGATACATTTATAAGTGTATTATATCAGTGTAAATGTGTATTCTATCTTTTATTATATCAGAAAGCATTTTATTTACTTTCAGTAAATTAATAATTTTTTAAATAACCTTTTGTTTTCGACTTTTCAATATGCTCGCGCCCCCCTTGTAGAGTTATCACGCCCCCCCAAGGGGGTCGCACCTCACAGTTTGAGAAACACTGACTTAAGGTAATTAAAAACATTGATGTTTAAATTAAAAAATTTTTTTATTTATTGTTGGTTATCTCGAAAAACATTGAACAAATTTTAATGAAGGGTATGAGTTTAATTTAAATCTAAAAGAGTAATTACACAATGAAATTTAGAAAAAAAAAGAGCTAATAGAAAGTGCAGCGATTCCTTCTACCGCAAGTCGTAAAGAAAGGACAGGAGTAAAAGCACTTAACGATTAACCCAAATAGGAATTTCTTTTCATCCCCCTAGTCTAATGAGTGCACTGCGCATCTGTGGAATTGAAGGATGGTGGTTCAAATAAAACACTCAAACCAACTAGCAGGGATTTCTAAAGACTTCTTGAGGCCCTGACCCCTTACGCAAAAGTAGACCTTGTGCCCCTAGGCAAAAGTAGGCTCTAGATCCCTGCACAAATGTAGGCCTCACCTATGACCCATAAAACTAGACAGTGCATATCATTCGGAGTCAAATACTTGTACAAACTCGAAACAAAAAAAAATGTGTATGATTTACAATCGCACAAACCGTCTCGACCAACTGCCGCTATTAGACTGAATGAATAATAATGGTACATGATGGTAGGCCTAGACCCATACATTGACGATGGTCATCACATGTAGCCAGTTGTAAATATCGTCCGAAATTACCAGTTTTCGGAGGATACAACCGGAAAAAACATTTGACCGTTGAAATTATTCGAAGCATGATCTTATTAAGGCTGAGTCAAGCACGAGAGGAGGCCCTAGGCCGGATCCAGTTGGCCTGTGCCTTAAGACGTCCCTGCCAACTAGCAGTAATGGTCAGAAAACAACCTTTTCTATGTATCACTCAGAAAAAATACATCAGCAACAAAAAAGACTCTTCCCACTAGAAAGGGTGTATGCAGCGATCTGTTCTCTTGTATGTCGCAAAACAACAAAGGACGGGAAGTAAAGCGCTTAACAACTAGCTCGAATAAGGATTCCTTTTCGTCCCAGACGTCTGAAGCTTGCACGGCGTAGCTATGGGCTGGTAGGTTGATGATTCAAATGAAAACATTGATGCCAAGGTCAACAGTTTGTAGCCGAAGAAGTATGGTCTTCCCTCACGGTTATACAATTTTCACAACATGAATTCATTCTAAAAAGAATATCAGTTATTAATCCCTAAGGTCACTAAACCCATTGGAAAAATAAAATATACCATTTTAATTTACGTGTATCATTAAAAAATTGGAAATAACTTCTCGCTTTCACAAAATATTAAAATATTTTCAATATCTGTATGAACTTTTATTCAAATACCACGGTTTTATAAGGGTGGAAATGTTTCTTTAAAATGCTATTGATATACAAGAGAATTTTATGCATAAATTTCAATTAAAAATATCTAATTCTTTCAAAACTCGAATAATTCTTTGAGAAAATATAATCTAAAATATTATCAATCTTAAATATAATGTAAATGGGGGTCTATGATGGTGGCTCTCATCAAACCAAATCATGGTTTTAATTTCAAAAGAAAATTTAGTCAAGTGGAGACCAGATTTTATCTATATAATAGATTTATTTACTAATTTTAATAAGGTTAATCTGCAGTTACAAGGTGACAGCATAAATTTAATCAAAACAAGTGCCACGTACTTAATTTTGGCTTTAAAAAGACACACCTGTTTCTTACCACGAATTATGGAACATCTTGAAAAAAATTTTAATTACTTTTCCTAGTGAGAAGGAGTTTTAGCGTGGTTGCCAATCTCCAAAACAAAAAAAAAAAATGAAAAGGGGTGGGGAATAAAGTCTGGGCACTACTAACCGAGGAGATTTAACGTTAAACCTGACGCGATTGATTCCAAATGCTGAAAAATTGTTATTGAAGCACCAGACTTATTCCACCCTTTAAAAGCATTTGTTTGTTGCTTAGTTATTTTATGTATTAATTAAATTTTAATTTAATTAACATGCTTTTCTTCAGTTTTAAACATCATACTTCACTTTGGTTAGAAACTTAAATCGCTTAAAGTAAGTAGATCTATACCAACTGTCAAAAATACGTTTAATTTCGTAAAATTGCAAAAATTCAATATTAGGTAAACAGGGGTAGTATTAGGTATTTGGGGTATCTACCCCAAACCGAAAAACATGGCAAGGGGTCTATGAGATAAAAAAAAAAGTTTGGGAACCTCTGCTTTAGAATACAAAAAAAAACACCTTGACAGTGTTTGCGCGAAGGATTTTCTTATTTAATCCCTTTCTTATCTCCCAATACACTACATATCTATGCATACGTGCAAAACGGTGGCATTGGGGAGCGAATCGCAAAAATTTAATCGGCATTTAAGGGATTAATTATAAACCATACACAAAAAAAAAATTATCAAGATAAGTGCTAATTTTTGCATATAATTTTATATATGACAAGACCGTGGGGTCACTGGTAACTATAAAACTTGTTCTTAACTTAATATTGTTAAATTAATTATCAAATACAATTTGCAGTACTGATACCTTTACAAGTGTATTACATGCATGTAAAAGTTGTTTTTTATTATGTCAATAAATGTCAACAATTTTAATTGGAATTAGATATATGTATAGGTTCGGCTTAGCCTTGTCAGTGCCGTACTCACAACCTAAACTTTTCTGTTTCAAATGGAGGTGTAATTTAAATTTACTTGGATTGGGTACTATAACACAGCATAAATGGCAGAATCAAATGTTATCAGTTTGATCAACGATATGAAATCTTAGAATTCAAAGATGATATAGATGTATATATTTAGATATTTGATGATATAGACCTAGATTTTTTTTTTGATGATATAGATCTAGATATTTGATGAAGATATAACTACTATCTATGGCATCATTTAATTATTATTCCAAAAAAGTTTGATTGAATTTGACTTCTCACTATTAGCATGACATCTAGTAATGCATTTAATTAAGACATGACATAAAATAACAAAATAAACATAAAAGTAACAAACATAACAAAATTGTCCGTAAAAAGGGATAATAGTCTTTGTTGCTCCATATCCCACAAAACTTGTAACCTGTCATTTAAAAGGGAAAATAGTTGCAAATTGCCGTATTACGAAAACTTTTCATCGCGAATCCCTGATAAAGCACTTAATTCAGTTATACTAAATAAAACTTAAAAAACTAACTTATTATCGTTTATTTCTTGAAGATTATCGGCATCTTATTTAATCCCAAATCAGATATCGACTTAACACAGCCAATATCCTAAAGTAATTTTGAACAATGAATTGATGACGAAGTCACAAAGTATCTATTGTGATTAAACTGATTCAATATAGCACCAAATTTTCAAAAAGTATAATTCAATAATCCCTAGAAATACACTAAAGATTTCATATGGAGGGAATATTAGCACCTCCGAAAACATATAATATAATAAGAATATTTTTGTTAGAAAATATCGCTCAAAAAGGACAGTTATGAATGTATTGGGTATAAAGGAAAGTTCTGTCGCGTTTTTGAACAAGTGTACTTTTATGCGTTGTCGATCCTTAGTAAGAATTCGGATCCAACTGAAACCGGTTTAAACAGTTAGAATAGTACACTATTAATAATTTATACACATTTTTTATTTTATTTTATTTTGTTTTATTTTATTTATTTATTTATTTATTTGCATTTTAGTCGGGTTTTTTTAAACTTGTAAAACTGTCAGCATGAATGAAGAAAAGTGTACTTATGAAATTGTTTGCTGTTTGAGTTCCAGAAAGGGAATAAAGCGATGGAGGCAAAAAAAATTCGTGGGACGTGTTTGGAGAGGACACAGTAACAGCCCGAACATGCTAAAGATGGTTTGTAAAATTTCTCTGGGATGGTATTTCTTTGAAAGATGAACCCAGATCAGGAAGGCAATCAGATGTCAGTGACAAAATGCTACGCAGTGTGATCAGGACAAATCTTATGTTAACTTCCTCAGAAATGGGCTTCCAGCATGGAATTCATCAGATTACCGCTTTGGATTACATTAAAAGGCTTGGTTTCGTGTCCAAACTCTCTGTTTGCGTGCCATACGAATTCAGTGGAAACAATTGACAGAATTTCGGTATGTGCTTCAAATCTTGCTCATCACAAAAGGGAACCGTTTTTTTTTTTTTTTTTTTTTTTTTTTTTTTTTTTTTTTGACCACTTAATGACTGGACATATAAAGTGGATATTGTATAAACACAAAGTTAGAAAAAAGCATATGTTTACAAAGGGGAGAGACCACCATCCACATTCAAAACTGGTAGAAAGTTATGTTGTACTGTTGATGTGACAGCAAGTATATAGTGCACTATGAGTTTCTGAAAGAGAATGAAACGGTCGTTACTGTTCGCGACTTGAACTTTTGAATAAAGAAATTGACCATAAATGTCCATCTTGGGCCAATAGAAAGGGTATGATTCTTCATAACTACAATGTTGGACTACAAGTGGCAAGAGACGCCGGATAAAAAATTGCAAAGTTAAGCTGCATTCACACCAAGGCTGTCAGCGTCGAGCGTCGAGCCAATCAGTGACTTCATTTTGGGCGAAATCAAGTCTTTGATTGGCTAGACGCTCAACGCCGACAGCCTTGGTATGAATTCAGCTTTAGGATAGGAAACTTTGCCTCCAGTCAGCATAAACTCCTGATATATCGCATCATCTGACTATCATCTGTTCATGTCACTGCAAAGCTTTCTATTTGGAAATGAATATAAAAATTATGAGGGTGTCCAAATGGCAGTGGAAAAATATTTCATCTCCAAAATAGATGAGTTCTTTTCCTGGGGGTTAGATAAACTGCCAGAACCCTTGCAGACAGTTGTAACTAACAAAGGACATTATATTTTAGATAAAATTTAAATAAAACGTGAAAAAAAATTTTTTACTTAGAAAAAAACTACAGAGCTTTCCCTTACACCCAATATAAACATAGTAACTCTAGGTATAAGAAAACTAGATTTAAATGATGGCTTTATATTGTAACAGTAAATAAAATGACAATAAATATAGTTTTGAATGTCTTTCTAATAATAAAGGTTTTTGTGAGAAATTCAGATAAATTTTATAGTAGAGATTAGTAATCTAGTGTACTGCATGTTTTAAATTCAATTAGCTCATACTAAAAAGGTACTTTGCCGCAAATCATATGTGATAAAAAAATTAGGACATTTAATTAAGTTTTGATTTTTTTCAACATTTTTATATAATTTTGAATACGATATTTTGATTACATTGAAGTAAAAAGTAATCAATAAATTTCCTCCCTTCCCCCTCCAAATAACCACTAGTTGAAATTATTTAGGTGTACGATATAAAAATATTTTAAGGAGGTGTGTTGGATTTTAGCTAGAAATAGGTGGTGAATTGTGAAAATACTTTAAGATCCATTGAAATAATTGTTGCCTCAATGTTTTTCCCAAAGAAAAAATATGAATAAAGTGTGATAAATATCACGAATTTTAAAATTTTCATCGAATGATACAAACAATTCTTTATTTATCTTATACAAATTGAAATTTACACAGTGCGGCAAATAAATTTTGAGACTCGTCCCAGAGCATAGACTGTAATGGCGCCATGAGTTCAAATGTGCATGTGTCACAATGTCCATGGTTTGCTGACCCACTGCTAACAACTGGATGTCATTAGGTTAAGTAGCTGAGAGAAGACGAGCATTCATTGCAGAAGTGAATTTTTTTCATGTTTGCTTTTTAGGATGGAGAAAAGAGCTGTAATCACACACACACACACACAAATTTTACGCAAAACTTAGTAAAAGCGCTTCGGAAACATGCCAACTCATAAAATACCTTTACAGTGACTGTTGTTAAAGTAGATCAAATATTTTTGTGTTGCACAAACGTTTTTTGAATGGAAGAGATGTTGTAGAAGATGATCAGCGTATAGTGAAGACCCAATTTCATCTAGAACACCTGAAATTATTGAGAAAGTACAAAATTTAGGGGCAAACGATCACTTGGTGTCATTAAGAATGATGGCAGACTCTTTAAACATCAATAAAGAAACAATTCGAACCATCCTGCGGGAAGATTTGGGCAAAACACACAAATGTGTGTGTTAAGTTTGTTTCACACATTTTATCCCCTGAACAAAAAGCAATGATAAGTGCACCTTGCAGAGACATCATTTCAGCCGATGAAAATGATACAAACTTCTTGAAGTCCATTGTTACAGGTGATAAAACCTAGTGTTTCCAATATGACTCTGAAACAAAGAGAAAAAGTGCGGAATGGAAGTCAGAAAATTCACCGCAAGCCAAAAAACTAGGAAAATTCCATCCAAAATCAAACAATGCTTATAACATTCTAAGATGTTAGGGGTATTACCCACAAAAAGTTTATTCCAACTAGACAAACAATTTCATATCAGTACTAATTAGTTGTTTTAAAGCGTTTGATGGCCAGAATTCGTCGCATTCGTCTAGAATATTGAACTGAAAACAGTTGGCGTTTGTTGCACGACAATGCACCCATTCACACTCCCCTTGCTGTTCGTCGATTTTTGGCAAAAAATAATAGCTGTATGTTGAACCATTCACCATATTCACCTAACTACTCCTTGTTCCCAAAACTTAAAATGAAATTAAAAGGATGTTATTTTGAGGATATTTCGACTTTACAAGTAGCTTCGATGCATGCTTTGCAGGCCATTCCACAAAGTGATTTACAACAGTCATTCGATTCCTTAATCACTATAACAAGTACATTGAAGCCAGAGGGTCCTATTTTGAATAAAAAAACCAAAACAGGAATCAATTTCTTGTTTCCATTTCTTTTTATGGACGCAGTCTTAAAACTTATTTGCCTCACTGTGCATATCGCTACACCATAATATATATTTTCAGTGGATACCATCTCATTTACAATTTTTAGAGCAATATAATGATGGCCAAACTAGCAAATGAAGGTTGTAATTTTCCATCTCCCTCCTTACTCTTTCTTTTCTGGATTCATACTCGATGAAAAAATAAAAAAATACATAGTGGAGTAGAGTAATGAGAGGAGTAATTGACCCGGTCAAATTCCATCCCCCGAGTGTGACAAAGGCTCTCAGACTACATTATAAGATTTTACCAGGGTAAAGTATCAAGTTGTAGTGAACCAGAGTTCGCATCAATTACATGGGTAACTGAAAGAAGAGACATCACAGAATCAACAGCTTTCATTTACTCTTAGTACAGCTCTAATATGGTTGCTGCAAATCGGAGTGAATTACCCACCCTCTTGATTAATAATAACAAATGTTACTTGTCTGATATAAGGGGAGGTCAGGCAGATGCACAGGATCATAAAGTTCTCTTAATGATAATAAGACTACAGGCCTAATAAAGCTACGTAAATCTTTCGCAAAGTGGCTGTCAGAAATATAATGATCTGCTCTCAAGATTTCACTATCAACATCCTTTTGATTTCGCTTGAAAAAGGTACTTATTAAACAGGCCAAGTTTTATCACTTAAAAAAAAACTCTACAAGGAATTCGTAATAGAAAGCCCCAGAATTCAATGGACTTCAAGTTTCTCTTTCAGCTATTAAATACTTTTAGGTCTACAATGTACTAAATGGTAGTGGAGTATACAAACAGGAGTTGAGGGTCACTCATCGCCCAGAAAACTTTAACTTTTGGCAAAAAGATTACGTTTAGATATTTTTGTCTATAAGTTTCGCTTACCAATAAGCAGTACTACTGTATACCAATATATAATGATATGTTTTAAAACTACAAGTGTTAAGTACATCTTTACTAATATTATAAACGCGAAAGTTTGTGTGGATGTTTGGTACTCTTTCACGCAAAAACAACTGAATGGATTTTAAAGAAACTTTACAATAATATAGCTTATACATCAGAGTAACACATAGGCTATAATTTTATAAAGATATTGTGTGTGACGTGTCCAAAATATAATGATAATTGTCAAGTAAATAGGAAAAATTTCTGCCATTTGCAAGTAATTCTGGGGTGCGCTGCAAAAAAACCCACGATAGCATATATTTATTCTTTATGTGTAAAGAAACCCTTTTTGTTTTGTCTACACAAGGCGCTCGCTTCTAATTTATTCCTTTGATTAGTGTAATCACTATTTTTTTTATTTCAGAATAAAACTAAATTTTAAAGGGAGAGGTTGTTTTAAACCTCTCTTTATTTGAAAAGCAACTATTGATTTTTAACATGTGTAAGCCATTATCGCCAAAATAAAGAGCCATACATACAATAAAAATTGATAGTTTATTTCTATGAACGTTTTTTTTTTTTTTAATGATTTTATTATGCACATTTGGTAGTAACAAATTGATGCTTACATCAAAATAAATACTTATATCGCTTCTGGTACCTACAGTAGATAAACTTTGTCTTTCACACTACACCATTTGCCCAAATTTGCGTAATTTGTTTGTGGTTAGTAGTTAATTATAAGGCTATAATTTTAATTGAATAGGCAGATATTGCATCTTTTAAGTATAAAAATAATAATAGTGTTTTCAGCAGATTGCAAAGATTATCATTTTTGTCCCCAAAAAATAGTTAATGTCAAAATTTAATTGTCTTATATTTTTTGTATGTTAATGAAGACCTTAGAAAACGATTTGACTATTTATTTTAAGTAAACAGTGTATATAATTTTTACAGTGGAATATCTTTAATTACTTAATTAGCTCTACCGGATTAAATTTCGCAAAGTTGAGTATTTTTTGTTTATGTATATCCCTTAATTTTCAATGTAGTGATCTAAAACAATTTTGCATGAAAAAACTGCAGTAAATCATAATGCGGTAGATAAGGGGTACTTGTGCATCGCTCCCCTACACGGCGGGTCTTTAGTGGTACTACGCTCGAACTCGAGACAAGGCCAGCGACGATCCGATACCTTGACCACTAGGCTACCACGGCCACTGTATTTTTTGGAAGTGTAGAAAAAGTACCTACTAAGAATTATGCCGCGAAAGCGTAAGTCTAATCTTTCCCAAAGCTCTAATAAAGTTCGAGCTTTGAAATTAGCTCGAGCTATACATTTGCCAACTTGACTCTATCGCCAACATTTTGCTATGTTTTTCCTTCAATCGCCATTATAATTTAAGAAACGGTGTTGCTTGTGCGAATATTACAATTTTAACATAAAGTAAACACAACGGAAAGTAATATTAATGTATTACACTTTCAGATATAAATTATTTACACTATTTTAAGCACTCATTACACAAAATTTGTAACAATGTGTTACTTTTGCTGAGCAGAGATCATCTTAGGAAGGTATTTTCAAAAATCGACCCTCAAGAGAGTTACGGGGAGTTATAAATAAAAAAAAATCCTTTTTATCAGCTATTAGATCTACAAACTTAAAATTTAACAAATGTGTTTTTCTTTCTTTTTTTGTTAAGCTGAAATATGCAAAAAGCTTTTTTTGTTTAATTTGCAATTCACGTAAAATTAACTCATTAAAATCTGCTTTATCCTTCAATCTGTGTTGTTTAATTTTTTAGTTCACCCGTGCGAAGAACGGGTATACCAGCTAATTTACTAATGTTATTTGCCTCTCATTTAAGGGAAGAACACAACATTCCAAATTGTTCAACATTTTAGTCCCGTGACGTCAGTACCGATTTATCTCGGAAAATAAATGAGTTAGACATGGAATGAAACAGATATTCTTTAGTCAAAAACTGTTTTTAACTAAAAAATTAATTAATTCCATGAGTCAAATTAATTTGGTGATCAAATCGCAATCTTTTTCCCAAGTGAAAATTTTTTTCATGAGAAGCGCCACATTGTAGAAAATAGTAAAAATGTTAACTTTTTCGAATTCTTTTGCTCTCTTTTCATTCATGGACACTTGCGTCACGTAGTTTAATGTTTACGTTCCGGCACTTAAATGGTAATATGAGATCCCGATGCCGGAGAATTTAATCAAACCTAGTATTCTGATTTTAAAATTATTCGAAACTGGAAAACGTTAAGATGATTGTTCAAAGTAGCTGGAAAGTCATTAATGATCGACCAGTATCTGATGCTGTAGTTACATCAGTAGATTCAGATAGGTAGGATTAAATTTCATTTGTTTGATATATTTACAATTTCCTAGATTATTCTATAAATTAATTTATCTCATTTTTCCAAGCTCCTTTGCCGCATATATCTTCTAAAACCTTCTGAATTAGAAATTCTCGCTTACTTTTATCATAAAAGAAATTTAACTTAAGAAATAATTTATGTAAACATTGTTTTGTTTTTATTTCATGTTCCCAACTCTCATTGATTACCTCAAAAATAAATTCTAATATTATATTCGTCATTTTTATAAACTGATAAAATAATTATATTAAATAAAGGTTTAAAATCTGAGTTTTTTTTCTCAATGTATCTATAGCTTGATTCAAATTAAATTTTTTCTCCTTATACTTGTATATTTCTTCTAATTTAATTTTTGATATACTGTGATTTAATACTGTATGTCAAGAAGTAAAACTTTTCTTTCTTCTCATTTTTATGAATTGAATAATAGTAAGTGTATTTGTTTTTCACATAGAAGATAATAAATGATATTTTTTTAATGGATGAGTGATTTATCTTTAATGTATTGATTTCAGTTGTTGATTTTTTTATAAAAGGGACATTTGTTGTTGTTAATGTTATCTATTTTAAAACTACACATTTTGAAATTTTAGACAGATATTCATGTATAAATATAAATAAATGATATGTGATTTATGTAATTAATGAATAATGCTTCCTAATTTATCAAAATTGTGCACTTTTAGAGAAAATTATGAAGTTAAAATTGTGTATAAATTTCTTTTAGAAAAATTATGCTACATTCTTAGAGGATTGTATAAATTTTTGATTAAAGAGTGAATTTGGGTGCCCCTTGGGAAGTTGTTAATTTTTTTAGCCAATACCTAGTAAAATAGATATCATAAAACTATTTATTATTATTAAAGCAATAGTACTTAAACATGCATCTATACTTTATTATATGCCTCCAAAACAACTGAACAATAAACAGCACAATAAATGAAATGAGAATGACTTATAAAAACTTTGGAGAAAACAAAAAGTATTCTAAACAGGAAATATATCATTTAGGCTGTTGTTCTGCAGTCCTCACTATTTCTCTGGCTTCCCTATACCTTCCAGATATACAGTTACTTGACAGAGTAAGATACAGTAGTAAGTTCTGTGCATTCAAGATTACATCCTCTCCACAAATAAAGCATTTCGGGTAAAGGGATAAGCAACAACAAGTTAATTTTTAAATATAATCATACATAATTTAATAATATTGTGATGGGTTTTTTTCTTATGCTATCCATAAAATTTAGATTACTTAAATCAAATATTATTTGGTACTTACGTACTATCGCAACATTACCAACGTTCAAGATAACTCATCAAATTTGGCCACCATGTGCTTCGTTTCATACAATGTTGCCAATATAATAGCGATAATGCATTAGTACCTATTATTTAATATTAATTTGTTCAGTTACATGATAACAAAATTGATTAAAAATTTATCTAGATTATGATTTAATACAATCTGATAATGTTGTTCAGATACAATATTAATAATATGCAAATACCTTATTTTTATAGAATTGAAATTTCCTTTTTAATCCTTTCTTTCCTTAAAAATAAATAATTAATTTTTATTTATCTTCATTTCATTTACAGTACTGATTTTGAAGATGAAATTATGGTAGAAAACTGTGTTTTGTTGGAAGCACCAGATATAGGAGATGGAATGTATCCAACGGTACCAGCATGCCAGCTGTTAATATCATGTGAACCACCTTATCAGATATCTCGTATATCAGTTCTATGTGAGGCTCGAGTCATAGAAATCTATGGACATCATGGAGAATATTTAAAGACTGTAAAAAATATTTTGTTGGAAGAAGCAGATGACATGATTGTGTTTAGGGGTGATGTAACATTAGATAGACCCTCTTCTCTATGTTCCATTAAGGTATGTAGTTTAAATTTACATTGAAATGCTTCTCTCAATTTCTGCATTCTTCATCCTTCTGGTAAAAATTGTTTCTTGTCGAGTTTTAATTTAAAAATTCAAGTATACACTTCTGTTTTGATCGTATTTAACATTGAAGTATTAAATACTAATTTAGATGAACATGCATTCCATATATGTATTTTATTGAAAATAAAGATGAGAGTACATCAAAAATATATATACACTGTATTTATTCGAATCTAAGCTGCACTTTTTCCGATGTTAATGCCACTGAAAATTGAGTGTGATTTAGAATCAAATTTAAAAAATTCTTTGGGTGAGGGAAATTGAACCCAATATTTTTGGTTAAAATTCATGTATGTGCTTAAAAAATTTTAATTGTGGCCAAATTATTTCTTTTTAATTAGTTCTCATTAATTTTTTTTAGTATCGGAAATATCAGACATTGATATAAGCTTTCTACACTATTTTTTTATATTTTAACAAAAATATGTTGAGAATTTGGAGTGTAGCTTATAATAAATCGTGGTTAAGATTTGAATAAATACAGTACACTAAGAAACTTGTATGTTAAACTTTGCTGAAAGATTGTACAATAGTATTTCATTTTTTTTTTTTTTCAACCTCAGGCTTATTTGTAGTGGAAATAAATTGAAGAAAGTAAAATTAAGAGTAAAGCAATGAAAAATATTTAGTTTTGAATGTTTTTATTGTGCTGTTAAAGCTTAGAGATCATAACTGTATGTTTGGATCCCAAATTTTCAAATAATGAGAACTAAATGTAACTGATCCTCAAAGTCCTCCTGTAGTGTGATGTGGAAATTAGGAAAGGAAAGTTCCACTTTAGATGTCATCTATGTTGCTTAATCGTAGTTCAGATTTATAAGGTCCGTCACTAATAGTCCTTCTGTAGCTTCTAATTCAATATTAATTTTAACCCAACCAACATAAATAATTTTAGATTGTAATGCAATCAATGCAAAAATAAGACACCCTTAATAATATCGACATTTTCATCAGAGTCTGGCAAATTGTTAATTGCTCAGAGGAAATTTAATTAAAGTGTTAATAGATTCATTAAATATACAAAAATAAAAACTTATAAGAAGTTTTCATTATGGAATCTGATTTCTCACTTTAAAATTACATAAAATTTAATTTATAGAAGTCTAAAGTGTTAGGGCTCTTATGTGAAAAAACGGTCTTAAGCACATTTATAACTGTAAAATTATATCTGCTCAACATTTTCTAAGACTTTTCCATCAAATCAAATAATAGATAATTACTTCCATTATCTAAGAACAAAAATTACAAAAAAATGTGAATCATTAAATACAGTTACTAAAAAAGTTAATTACAACACCCTAATTTTGTGTGTATGTACAGTGAAATACACACATTTAACACAAAATTGTTTAAGATAAAATATCAGTTAACATGAAATAATACAACAGTCCTGACAAACTATTATGTATTTTCATGCATTTTTTTCTCTCGGTACAAAATGAAAATTGCTTAACATGAAAAGCCTTCCTTTCTGAGATTGAATGAAATTCTGGAAACACCAGCTGCACAAAGGGAAATTTATGAAGGGTGTGAAATGAAGGAGAGGTGGTGTCATATGTTTCATAAAAAAAAGGTTAACTTAGCTTTGAAATACCTGTGACACTAGCCAATACTGTTTATCTGAGCTATTTTTACCATCCACGCTTACAAACGCCACACTAAAACATCTCATCTCTCATCAGTATTTTTTTTCAAAAAACTTGAACATTTTGTATTAAATTTCATTAAGTTCTTGTAAATGTTTGTTTCATTGATTTTTATTGAATACATGCATATGTATGTGTAATATATAGATATATAATGTTCTCTAATAAACTTAATTTTCTTGAGTATATCTACATATACCGTAAAATCCGACGTATAGCGCGCACCGGTGTATAACGCGCACCTATACTTTCAAGCTAAATTTTTCAATTTTTAGGTATATTCGCCGTATAATGCGCACCCCTTCTTAACAAAGAAATCTGAAGTATTAATGTACATTGTTTTTATGTTTGGAAGTATTTTATTCGAGAAATTATCTCAGACTTTTGAAAAAATAGTATACTTCTAGAATTACAACTGTTCTTGTTCATAAGGCAAGTCGTTTCTTTTAAATAAACAGTGTTTCGATACATCTAGAAGTAAATTTTTTTTATGCCCATCCTTTTTGTTATTTTTAAAGCTATCATTTTTATACCTGGCGCATAACGCGCACCCTTAATTTTCGATCTTATTTTTTGTGTTGAAAGTGTGCGTTATATGCCGGATTTTACGGTATATATATATATATATATTCTTTTTTGCAATATCCTTTAACACGAAAAAATATTTCAATCCCTTCAGTTTTGTGTTAAATGATTTTCACTGTATTTCGGTTCCTTGTGTTTCAAAACCCTGAAATTTAATTTTTCTTGAAATTCCCTGTTATAATTCAGGTAATATTAAACTTTTAAATAACATTTTTAAAAAAACCATGAGGTCTAAAGAGTTAGTATTATAATTTATAATTATCAGTTTACTTATCATACAATGTTAAGAGATGGAAGTTATGAATTATTTGCACAAGATTTGGTGTTTAAACCTTCCCTTAACAGTTTTTCTTAATATTTCACAGAACTAATGATTTATTTTGAACATAAGTTACTTAAACTATTCTTTTTACCTAAATTCTAAAAAAATTTCATAAATGAGAAAAAGTGTTGTTTTAGAAGTTAATAAACTGTTAATTAATCAGTTCTTCAATAACAATTTAGTTCCTCTGAATCATTAACAATAGTGCAAATTTTATACAATTGTGATAACAATTAACAAATTATTAAAAGATGTCCTGTTTTTTTCAATAAGCATATTTTTATATTAATTCTAATGTTAAGATATGGTTTCCACTCCAACACTAGTTGTTTAACCAAGGCATAATTCACTAAGGTTTGAAAGACAAGGGGACTCAACTTTGGTCAATATTGAAATCTTACTCCTGTTTTTATATCGTACATTGTGAAAAATATAATTCATCAATGTTTGAGTTGTTTCTTCATATTTAAAAAGAAAAAATACCTTTGTAACATATTTTCTTTCTTTTAAAATGAAGTAACAATAACAAAACAAACAAAAAATCTTTATACAGTAGAACGTTGTTTATCTGATTCAATTGGGACCGGACACTGTTCAAATATGCAACTGTTCAGATAACTGAATGCAATCCATGCAGTATATGAAACCGGACACTATATGAATATCATCACATGCGGGAAATGTGCTTGAAGAAAAAGCAAAATAGGTGAAAATGTCGCAATTTTACCTTTATTGTAGAAAATAATCACTTATTTTTTGCTGTACCATTGTACACCTTTGTTTTTTCACTGCAAGGTCTCTGATTCTCTTGAACAGCAGTAGTTAAGTAGGACAGCACTCTGATTGTTGTTCGTACCACTCCATAGCTGTCTCTAATGCAGAAAACGCGTCAGTATTCGATGTATCCTTGCTAATTTCGTTGTTGTTGTCCTCGTATTCATCCATTTCATTGTTGACAAGGTTGGATACTTCTTGCATGGAAGTCAATATCTCGTCATCATTCAGCATTTGAAATCCACAGTCTTCTGCATCACATGCCATCCAGGTTTCTACATCTTCATCGCATTCTTGAAATCCTGGGATCAATTGGACAAAGTCGGTAATGTCCTCCCTGTGGTCTTGAAGTCTTTTTCGCCTTCTAAATCTGGCCACAGCTTGTTCCATGCATTTTTCAGGCTCTGTCTTTCGAGCAGTAAAAATGGGTCCGGATAATAAACGTTCGGATAAACGACGTTCTACTGTATATTAATCTGTTAGTTTGATATGCTCTCATTTTCAAATCTGAATGGTTATATACAAATACTATTATCCCTTTATTGCTATTCTGGTAAAAATGTTCATGTAAAGATAGCTTCTAAATTATAGGAATTGTTTTTTGATTAACCTTAGTTTAACTATTGTTTGAAATTAATACTTAAGATTAGGAATTTTTGAATAATATGAACAATAGCACTTATCTTGATTATATATTCCTCAAGGTAATTTTTAAATGCTCATTTCATTTCAATATATATTTTTATTAGTTAGATAATAAAAAGCTTAAATACGAAAAGATTGTAAGAAGAGCAAATAAATTATAATTGTATCAGTATCAATTTTGAAATTTATTTGCATTAAATATTTTCTACCATACTAAATGTTAAAGTGATAAGGATAATTGCAATCAAGATAACTGTAATTTATAAAAATATTTTTACTATCACTATTATGCTGGAAAATTCTTGATTTGTGTTGATGTATTTCATTGAATGGTTTTTATTCTTTTTATCTAGTTTCTGTTACTGAGAAGTCCAAATGAAATGTGGTTATATGGAGTAAAAATAGTTACAACAAAAATGGCATATGATGCGACAAGCCAAATGACTATACCTTTAGCTGCAGTTGAACAAAGGTTGATGCAAATGGGACTTGTTTTAAGTGATAAAGCAGAAGCATTTAAACAACTAGTACAAAATTGTCAAAAATCAAGTGCAGGCAGTCCAGATATTCGTGATATGATAGCTCATTTAACAATGCTTAATTTAATCAAAAATAAGTCTCCTTCACCAGAAAAAGATTTACAGCTTTCTGGTATTATGAAAACCATGGCACAGCAAATAGAAAGAAGGGACAGTCAAAACAATCTGACAGAGCAGTCAGAAACTGTAATCAACAATAATGAATTGCCAAATAAGATACCTTGTACATCTGTATCAACTTCTCCTGTAATGTTTGAAAGGTATTATATTTTTATACAAAATTTTTGAAGCATTTTTTTTTTTACATGGAAAGCTTATACAACACTAAAAATTTTGATGTTTTAATTATTGGTTAAAAATACAATTATTAATAAAAGAATTAAATCATCTTAAATACTTTAAAATATTATATAGATGAATAAGAACGAATAATATCCACACATAATTAAATAATTTAATGTTAGGATTTAACTAACTTCAAATATCTAATAGTAACAATTTTTATAGATAACATTTTAAAGTAATAAATTATCATTTGTTAAATTTCTGTTTTGTTAGGGAATGTATCTGCTTATCAATAATCTATAATTACTTGTAACTGGCCCCCTGTGTATTCAATAAATTTTAAATGCAATCTCCCCTCCATTTGTTGGTAATAGTGACATAACACACATTATCCTATGTATGGTGACTAAATTTCTTCAAGAAAAAACTGTTAATGATTACTTTTAGAAATATTTTGACCTTAAAAACTATTTCATTACATTATTGGTTTCAAGCAAAACTTTCTTTCCTCACAATTCCAAATGAATGTGGATTTTATTTACTTTAGTATTTTCACACTCGTTTTTGATTAATCCTATAATACAACCAGTGTCAAATATATTGAAACAAATTTAATTGAATTTAGTACATAGAATTTTTCATCTTGTTAGCTGTAACTCTAACCTATGCCTTTCCAGTCTTGGAACATGCAGTAAAGACCGGAATTAATGTATTAGAAAGATCACAAAATGTAATTATTAGACAAATTTTAAATACTTGTAAGTGAGAAATTCAAATCTCGGATCAGCGAACAAAATTTCAACTTTACGCCAAAAAATACAAAATAATGTTCTGAAATTCTTTAAAAATGTCAAAGAATCTAATGAACATACCAAAATACATCGCTGATCTTAGTTTTAACAGACCAAAGAATATCCTGGTCTACCCAGCATTCTTATAAAATTCTCATACCTAACTTATCATTATGACTTCAAGACAGTACTGTGTGCAGAGCAGTTGCTACAATCCCAGATACAAAGTTAAGCTCTATTGAGTCAGTCAGTTCTTGGAAGGGTGACCCTCTGGGAAAACAACACACTGAGATTTTTTCATTTTCTGCCTCAGTACTTCGGATTTCTTTGCTGCAACCAGGTCATGCCCCACCCACAAAACTAGTCCAAACTAGTAACAAAGTGCCACATTTTGTAATATTAATTTATAATATTTTGCATATAAAAGTACATTTTTCATAAAATACAACATTTTTTCTTTTACAATAACGTTTTATTTTATTACTCTGGGCAATGGTAGAAATTTTCAGAAACTGATCCAAACCTGGCAGGGTTATGTATTCTGTCCAGTCCCCTCAACAACTGTTGGCTATAATATTGTGTTTATAGAAAATTAGGAAATATATTATGTTATTGATAATAAATATATATGAGAGACTATATATATATATATATTTGCTCTGAAGGAAATAACTCTTAATATCAAATGCTGTGAAGGGGGATCAGTTTGTGTCTTAATGTTTTTTTAATTAATAAAATTTCACAATTTTCTTTTTAACTTGTAAAGATTATAATATACCACTTGACATTTTTATTAAAATTTACTTTTTGTTTCAGAATTTCTACAAGTGCACAAACAGAAGAAGACTATTCTAGCTTGGAAACAAAATTAAAAACATTTGTTACTGAACAAATAGAAAATAATAGTCAGAAAGTATGGGAGAAAATAGATAGAAGGTTTCAAGAAATTGAAACAAAACTTATGTGTAAACTTGAAGAAATTGAATCCTTTGTAAAACCTCAGGGAGTTTCAAATTAGAGTTATGTATGTATATGAATGTTTTGTATGGAATGTTATATTAAGAAAGTTATTTAATTTAATATTTTATTATGAAGCCAACTTATTTTAATATCACAGATTTGTATTGTTATATCATAAGAGTTTCTTCTTATTTTTGAAATATATGTATAAATCTAAATTTATTTATTGAAAAGAGAACTCATCGCTTATTTTAATCAATGTTTTTTGAAAGAGCTTGAAGTTGCAACTCTTCACCAGTTTCAACCATCAGAACACTTCCTGAAAGCTCCCAAACTTGAACAGTACCATCAGAACAGCTGGTCGCTAATAAACTTGGACTGTTGACAAAAAAATAGTTTTAATAAAAATATTTCATCATTTTTGTATATACATTCAATTTCTATGATGTTAAAACTATTGAAATTCAAAAATTAAGTATACAACTTAAAATTTTGTTTTAATAATTTTTTATAGTAATATGTAATTGTTCAAAAATTTAAAAATGTGAAGTACATAGTAATACAAAGAACATTTCAGTCTTATTAATTTTTTTTAAACAAATTACTAAATATAATATGATATAAAATGCTTAAAAAAATCACTGACAGAATATTTTGCTCTATTTTATTACTGTATTATTAAAATTTTGCTTTAAGCAGCATTTTTTAAAAATTATATTCTGTCAAAAGATCCATCTTAATTATTTTTAATACTTGTTTGATATATTCATACATTATAAAAGATTACAGCAAGTCTTAGTACAAAAGTTTAAATTTTATAAACAAAAATCAAGAGCTTTTAAAGTATGTTAATATGTACAGTGTAATAAATTAATTATTGAAAATGTGTGTTTTTCTCCTTGCATTATAATCAAATAAACCATCCAAAAATTGTCAATTTTTTAAACTGTTATTCACTTTTGTCCGCAATGAAAATTTAAAATATCATAGTCTTTAAAAATGTTATAAGATAAGTAGTTCAGAATTATCAAAATAGTTTTAATTAATATCATGTTTGATAGAAGCTTATTTATTTTGGCTTCAGTAGCTCATTTTTGTTACTTACTTCTTTTTATTATTCTGTAATGATAAACCAGAACTTCTCTCAACTGTCAAAGGAATAGATTCAATTGGGGATTTCTCATCAACTTTGAGATCCCACATATGAAGCTGGCCATTATTACTAACACAACTGAATACTAGTGGTCGAATAGGTGACCACTGGGCAGTGTTGATTCCTCCATTTGGCAACTGCAGTATTAGCAGTGGCTTAGGCTATTTAAATAAATAAATATACTTAAAAATATAACTAGTAGGACAGACATGGAACTTATACACTTATCTAGCTAGAACTAAAATTGTTTAGATTTAAGAAAAGGCTTAGAATTATGATCGATAATAAATTTTAATTTTGGAAAATGTTCATTCAATCTTAAAAATATGCCCTTTTTTTTCTTATAAAGCTATAAAAAGAAGAAAGCTTCAAATCAACATTTAAACAAGATATATCTTATTTCAAAATGACATGCCTAAAATATATGCATATATACTATTGAAAACTGTATCCAATATATGCAAGAGTAAAATTCTTTGTTGAACATGGGAAGAATATATTTTAAAGAGAGGAGGCTTATTCTCATAAATGAGTATTGTTGGGATTTTCTGGTACATTATAAAAAAAAAATCATTCATTTTAGAAATGATATTTTGCATATAAACTGAATAGCTTGCCTGTAATAAACTGTATATTCGAAGTTCACCATCAGTTCCTGCTGAAAGAAACACATTCCTTGAAAATGGTGAAAATTGGACTGTAGTCACTTGTCCATTGTGACGTTCAAATCCCATACTGATAGGTGATTTTAAAGAAATTGGACTAAAACTAGCATCTGAAAACATAATTAATGAAAAGAAGTATAAAAAATCAAGACTTTGTTTGTATAATCAATTTTGCAGAAAAATTGCATGCGTTATTTTTTTAAATCAAAAACTAAATTAATTGAAGGAATGAATTTTGAATTTTTTTTTCCTTGTTTGATTGCATTGTAGTTTGGCAAGTTGAAGTATTTTAATGATTTTATGGGTTGCTCGAATTTTTAATTATTTGAAAAACATCAATTACTTATGATTGACAGAATTCAATAAATGATTCATATTGAATTAGTATTAAGAAAATGTCAGCTAACTAATAAGAAAATTTTATTTTTGATAATATCAATTATATAATTTTCAAATTTATAAACATGATTACTGACATTAAAAACAGTTTGTTTGTACATGAAGATTTAACTAGCAAACTTTTATCAAATATTAGATTATATTTGTAATTAAATGTTGATAAATACAAAATTTCAGTTAAAAATTTTCAGTAATATAGTCTTAACTTTAATTATCTTGATTTACAAACAACTTTCATTTTAATTTATTCGAATTTCATCTTATCAATGTGTGTGTTGTACATACAGGAATGGGGAGAGTGTTTATATATATATGTCCCTTTGAAGTTTGAAACAAAATATGATTCATTTTTTTAATATAAGTAGATAATGTTTTTGGTTATGCAAATAACTATAACATAATAAATCATCTTTTCCTCTGAAAAGTATATTCATTATTAATGAAATGAAAGTTTTAACCTATCATTTAATGGAACATGCTATTCTAAATCACCTTACATGTAGCAGGCACCAAAGAATCAAATAGGCATTGAAAAATGCCTCCTCCTTCTATTCCAATCACAAAAATATTTCGATCTTCTGAATTAATTGTCATTGAAGTAACTAAAAAGCAAAGAAATTTCTATGTTTAATTTTTTTAATCATGAAGTAAATCATAAAAATTTTCAATTAATAATGTAATACAAGATTCTATCTTTCTTTCTGCCAAAAATAACATTTAAAATCTACTTTCCATGAAAGTTATTATTCATATTGATTGTTCTTACAAGAGAGAATTTATGAGTTTATGCTAATTACTAGACACAGACAATGGCACACACAAGGAAGTGTCCTCAGGTACGACTTCCCCCCCAAAGCCCTTGATTTTTTTCTTTTCAATTGATTATAAACCTATGTATATAGTACATAAAATTTAATTATTTGTTATTAATAATTAATTAATGCTAATTAGTAATTCAATAATTAATTTTTGACTGTTTTTTGTTCCCAAAAATCACCAAAATCAAAAGAATATGTTGGGCAGCGTATTGGAGCATGATACGAGAATAGTGGACTTTCAACCCTGGACCCCCTGAAAAATTCATGTGTGCACTACTGGCCACAGAAATGTGAAATTTTATAAATTCATGAACAATAATGATCCAAGCGACTTAATATACATCAAAAGTAAGAACTTATTCACAAAGTACTGCTCCTTATATTAAAAAGTAGTATTTCATGATAGTTTCACTATGTATTAGCCAAGAAATATATAAAAAAAAATGTTTGTTAAATTAGAATTATATCAATATTTTCAGTGAATATATTGAAAGTTCTTTTCTTTTTTAATAAAGACTAAAAAGTTATAAGCAACATTGAAACATTTGATTGATCTGTTTTAATAACTTATTTAATATTAAAGTTATGCAGATAAATAAAGTATCTTGTATCACAAGAAACAAAATGTTTGTAATCGAAGTCAAAAAGTAAAATTTTTTTAAAAAATGAATCTTATTTATAAAGGTTGGAAAATGGTACCTCTAACATACTGTACCTCCTACACATATTAAATAAGAATTAATCTAAAATTTTCATTGCATATGTCGTGCAATATTACATTTGATCAAATTCCTCTTATGTTGTATGTTGTGTAATAAGGAAATTTAATTGCTTACCTCCAATTTCTGCATTCTCTCTGCGTGTTTTTATGTGGAAATTCCTTGGCAACTGTTTAGCTAAGATCACAAATCTGTGAATACATATGAATTATAATACAGAGTCGAATGAACTAACAATAATTATTTATGTTACATTTTTGGAGAATTTTTTTAAAAAATCCATTTAAATTATGTTAGACATTGTTGGAATAATTTATTCATACTAACCCATTATCTAATTTTAATGTACCAGCTTCATAGCTCCACAATAAAATCTTGCCATCCAAACTGCTACTTGCAAACTGTAATATATGATCATCATTTTAATAGTGAAATCTATAAAATAAATTTTTAACTATAATGGTTTTTCAAATTATTTTAAAGGCTAGGTTTCTTATTTCAATAAATTATCAGCATTATTTTCTAAAACTGATGAGCATGAGCTCTTGTACAAATATGTATATTTTAAATTTAAAAAAAAAAAGATCAGATGCATATTGTGAATGTCATATTTTTATTGTATCCCCCCCCCCTTTAAAAACTTAACAATAAATTGTGCTTTATTTATAGCAATATGAGTTTCTGCATTGTGCGGTTCGTGAGAAGATACACCTAGTTGAACACTGTATACGTTTGTTTACCTTCCGAATTTTAATAGTGTAGATGCTATTTAATGTTTTCAGTGGAGAAAGAAAAATGGTCGCAATTATTTTTCCCAATCACAATCCATATTCTAAATCAGAGTTTCTTAAATTAAGGGTCGTCAAAAATTTTAGAATTTTCGATACATGTTTTTGCATAAAATAACTTGTTCATTATTAACAAATAGTTTAATATATTGTATCTGAAATACAGTCAAAATAAGAAAATACATACAATGGAGAACTTTTTGGCTTAAATCATAATAAAACTATTTTTTTTTTTATTATTATTATTATAATGCCCATATTTCTGTTAGTTCACATATTAAGTAATTGTTGAGTTATCAACAGATTCAGGGTTACAAATCGTTTTTAATATGAAAACCTTAGAGGACCCTTTCGGTTAGGAGTTGCAAAACAATTTCTGAAACTGCAATACAGTAATCTTTTTCTACTACTTATTCATGTGAGATGACATTTTCGTTTTTAACAACCGTAAAATCAAAGTATTGATCAAATCTAAAGAATATTATGGAAGTAATTTATCCAGTGGTGCCGACTATAATTCTAAGATTTAATAACATAATTAAAAAATAACCAAGAACATCATTCCCATTGATACTTAAATCTCATTTTTGCTGTTGTTAATACAAGATGATGATCTCAAAATGACCACAGTTAATAAACAGATTATAGTTTATGTACAATTTATAGAGATTTTTTCGTTACTTTAAATTTCTATATCGTTATATTCAAAGTAAAAACTGTATATCACATTGCTAGAAATAAAACACATATAGAAGTACCCAAGCATGTGTAAACTTCGTGCAATGCTAATGGGTTGGCCCCCCCCCCCTTAAAAAAAAAGAGTTAGAACCCCTGTTCTAAATGAATCTTGATTTCTGTACAGTTAAATTATACCTACACAAAGAAATTATTTCAAATCTTCATCAATTCAAGCAAAAAAATCCAACAGTAAGCAGATAATGGTCTGATAGCACCAAAAGAAATGTTTCATAATATTTGTCTTTTTAACATTATATGATAAATGGGTTGATAACTAAGATTTATAAAATAGTATACAATTCCTTAAGACTCCATAATTTAAAAACTCATTACTTATTGAATTATGAGAGGGATTATAAATAGATAACAGAAAAAAATATATATATGTTATTTGTATTATATAAATGTAAAATATAATCTAAGAATTCATAATTACTTCAATTTTGTTTTGCTTTCCATACTGGAGTATCCAATGTAGTCCAGTAATTGGTTCACGATGATTAAAAATAGCAGCTTCTGTAGAGGCTAATAGAGGATCATCTTCTCTTGAAATATCCCAAAGTAAAATTTCTCCTAAAATTATGAAACAGTTTAATGTAGCAAATGAAATAATTCATAACTTGTTTTTTTAAAAAAAAAGAGAACTTTATAAAATCAATTTTTTTTTTCAGTTGTAACTTTTATTAACCATTTATGGCTGTGGCTTTCATTGCAACTACAGTGTAAGATTCAAACTCAAATCCCTTGTTACAAAGAAAAATATTTAAATATTCATATTATTTTGATACTACTAGTATATATAAAAATATACAATCATTCATTTCTATTAAAACCCATAATTTTTTTTCAGTGCAACATTTTGTCTTCTATTCTTTAACGCAAATTCATTTAAAACATTTATTAAAGTGGTGAAATAAATGAGAAGTATAAATAGTAAAAATATAAGGCATTATTTAAGACACACTCACATATATAAATATGTAATACGCACAATATAGGACAGGTACAAAAACGGTAGATTTAAAAATGAGGAGAATTTAAAAAATCACATTTCATAATTACCCTAAAATCATGAATTTTTACAAAAATTGACATTTTTTTTTATGATTCTATTTTATAGGCCATCGTGTTAGCTTTATAAAAATACCAAGAATTTTATTTTCCATACACTAGAACAAAAACTACACGTGTTTTAGTAAAAGCAGATGCCATAACTAAACAAGATGTCAAACTTTAAAATGTGTTTTTTTTTTAAAGTTCAAACGGGGACCGCGATTGCTCAAAAAGTTTTGAAAATAATTTGCTGAAATTTTTTGCGTATGTTCTGTATAACAGTAGAAGTGTTTTAACCTTCAGATTTATCAATCACTGTTTTATTTCAAAATTTACAGTCCTTTATGTGAGTATAATCACTGTTTTTTTTAAGCAATTTCATATAATAACTCGAATAAAGTGCTCTAGGTTTTGTAAAAATTTAAATATCTCTTATTCTGAAGGTCATTTCAAAAATGAATAACAAAGTAACAGATCAAAATTTAAAAATTGAGAATTTGTTCATAAAATTTTTGTGCAGAGCGGGCCCCGTTTACGTAATTCTACATCTTCACCAGTTTTTTCCCATTTTAATAATAACAAATTTTTTTTTCTGTTTTCAGTTTCAGGATATTTACCTTAAAATATTCTAAATAAATCGAAAAATCACAAAAAAATCTCCATATTTCCATTTTTTCAAAAAAAAGTTGTTGCATGTAGTCGGGTACCTTAAATTAATCTATTTATGAAAAACGACATACTTTATGAAATTTAAAAAATTCATGATCTGTCCAAGTATTTCGGTAGACTTGGCGAGCTTTTTGTTTGTTCGTTTTTCTCATAGAACAAAACTATTCTGTGCTATATAATTCAACTATATCAAACTTTAAGTTGCTTTTAAGTTTGTACATTCATTTGCTTTTTTTTTTTACCCATGTTAAGAGAAATAAACGTACACAGTTTAATGTTACCATTGATCCATTATGGAGATTATTTTGGACCCAGTTTATGGCCTTTTTTTCTACAGTAGACAATTTTGTTATTCATTCAGTATTAATAATTGTAATTTCATTTTTCTTCTACTCCCGTTTGGTGTTTTCCTCAACATCAAATATCCTTCCAGCAGCAGAATTTCTGTTTCCTTCCCTAAATTGAATGACTTTCATTTGAAACCAGTCTTTTTGTGTTTGTTACGTTTGGCTGAACCTATATTTATACTGCTAAAATGATCAAAAGGGGTATTTAAACTAAGCAAAATGCTATTTACTAAAATCTTCGATGTTTACTACAAAATCACAGTTTCAAATGTCCAGGTACAGAGAGAACATCTAAATTCCTAATTCCACGAATTCATTCATATCGGAAATGAATTCTTTCTCCAAACTGTGTCCTCTTTCTCGAAAATCTAGAATAACATCCTGGTGCACATCTGTATTGAATGCAACCCATTTTTTTAACAGAATTATTTTCTACTCCCTCAAACATTCCCCCCCCCCACACACATATATTCCCTTATCTCACACACCCTTATCATTTGTCAATTCAGCATACTATTGCTCGAAAGCTGGGGAAAATTCTTAGAATGAATGACTTCAGAAGGTAAGAGCATCCCCCAAGTATGTTTCAGGTTTCTTCCCAAATAAAAGGGTATATGGGCTTTTTTAAGATAATATAAAAATTAAAAAGTGTGGTTTGAATTTATGCTGTTTGTGTGGAACGTACATTTTATTAGAAGTTTTGACTTAATAAAATTATATATAAATCTATATATTTCTATATACCATTCAATTTTCCAGCAACAATCACAGCTGGCAATTCTGGATGAAAGCTGACACAAGTGATGCAGCAATCAGTTTCAAGAGTTAAATTAGGCTTTTTAGGATCAAAATCCTTTCGGCCTAAGCTCCATAAATCAACTGATGAATTATGTTCACACCAACTTACATGATCAATGGAACTATAAGTAAATTTAGTTAAGGATAAAAGAATTAAATTAAAAAAGAATCATACATTATACTATAATAATAATGTGGTCTTCTTTTTGAATTTTAAGTATATCATATTAAAAATTTTATAGATAAAAATCCTTACTCTAAAATAATAACTTAGCAGATTTGAAACATGTTTTAAAAAATTATGTTGGATTTTATTTGACAATATAAACAAAGATGCTAAAATATAATATAGTAATGCAAATATATACAATGTCACATCATAAATATAATATGACAAAGCGATGTTACACATTTTTTCAAAGGATATGCAGCAGCAATAGCAGTTCCAACTGAATTCCAAGATATGCTACTGCAGCAAAACTGTTAAATACAAAAATTTATCAATAAAAGGAATTTATGAAATCAAATGAATAAATTTGTAAATTTCAATTCAATTAATTTTTTATTTTATTTCTGATTTACAATAAAAATGCAACATTTTCTCAGAAAGTATCAAAAGAAATTTTTGAAAAAAAAATTAACTTGTTTATGTATTTATTAAACAAGATATTAATTTTCTTCATTGCATTTTATGAAAAAGAAATGTAACAGAAAATTTTGCTTTAAAGAAATAACAGAAAAGTCTTGCTTACATTAAGTAGTCAATAAAAAGGTCATTGTTAATATATTACTTCAGATAATTGTATAATATTCATTAGATAGACAACAAATATTATCTTTTCATCTAAATAGGTATAAATATTTCCTTAATATTTAATACCTTAATGTAAGAAATTATATAAAAATATAGTTCATAAGTAATTCAAAAAATTTTTTGTGATTGAATGAAAAATTGTAAACTTATTTTTAATAAATAACTAAGAAAATTATAGAAACAGAGAATTGTTGAGAAACAACTGGGGAATAACTGAGAAATTTTACTGTTTCAAAAATTAAGATAATAAACAATGCATGAGAATTTCATGTTAAATGTGCTTACATTAATAAAAAAATAACAAAAATATTTCATTTTGATAATTTTCAAATTAGATCTGCACTTTTGGCTACTACTGCAATCAAAATTTTATCAAACATGAGTCAATTTATTAAAATTATATTTTCATTTCATTAGCACAAATAGTTTAAATTTATTTTCTTCGTGATTAATATTACTCTCTTATTTAGTCTAATCTTTTATCATAATTTACATCTAAAAGGTATATACTTAATATCAAAATTATACACATAAAACAAAATTAAGATTGGTTTTGAAATATACTTTAGCAGTTAATTCATAAATCAAATTTGTAAAATACATAATAATACATACCAGCATAAAAGTATAAATCATAACAAAAATTTATGCATAAATAAAGAAAACATGAACCTTGTTAAGATTACTTACTTCATCACTTAATGATTTCTCTAATACATGTAAACAAGAAATAGAAGTGGAATCTGCTTCAGAGAGTAATTTATATCGATCAAAAGCTTTACTTTTGCTATTTCTATCAAGAACAGAACATACAAGAGGAGTAACTCTTTTGAGGAAATTTAGTAAAGAGTCCAAATCAAACTCAGCAAAGATGTTTTCTTTTATTTCATGTGCATCTGTTTGAACCTAAAAATGTGATACATGCATTTGTTACACATTTACACAGCTTTAAAAGCCCAAAAATGTTTATAGATCACTTGATATCTATATTACATGTTTATTAGATTGCATAATGTTTTGTTGTTCCAGACACACACATATTAAAATAAATACACAACAAAGTCTTCAACAACATCATTTTTAAGGATGTTGTCTGTTTTAACTTTCAAAAGCTAATTGTAGATTCTCCCAAACTATTTTTATCTTCACTGAGGTTAATAACTCACAATCACCAAGTCAAATCGATGAATTCAATAGCTTTGCAAAATTTCTGTATTAAATTTTGTTTGCATCAAAAAATATGCTAAAGTTTTGTGTGTCTTAATAAAACCATATTTAATATATGCACAAAAAAAAATGAAATAGACTGGAGCTTTTAAGCAAATAAAATACTTAGAACTATTCTGATTACATAACTGATAATACAGGAATTCATACAATAGTCTATGAAAGCTATAGAAGGAAAGGAAGCCATAGCAGTGCAATAATTATAAAAGATTAGAAGTAACAATAAATAATATATATTAAAAAATAAATACAGCTTTGAACAATTCTTTAATTAATGAGATTGGTACTTAGGTATTACCGCAACCTATTGGAAATATATGAAACGAAACACGATTGCTAATTCAGCGAATACGACACATATGGAATTGAGATTGGTAAATTGATGAGTTATCTTCAACATTGGCATTGTTGCAATAATACATAAATACCATAAGATTATTTTTTCCATCAATTTTATCTGAATCTGAAATACCAATCTGAATTGAAAAAAATATCAATTCATATTTAAAATGCATAAAATCCAGAATGTTATGCATCGCTTTTGAATCCTATTTTAGCCCTCCCATTTATTTATTGTCAACTTGGTGAATTATTATCCTCATATTATCCAATACAAAAAAAATGAACTGCTGTTACAATTTGGCATGATTTGATTTTCTTCTATGCCAAAGGGTTTCTATATATACTTTTTTTCTCCAATTTGTTAGTTTTTTTAATGTTAGTTTTAATTTTTTGTTGATGTATTAACTGAATTTTTCAGTAAGATTTGTCTTAGCATTTTGTTAGCTTCTGCATATTTAAAAAAATATTTGAACTCATTGGAAAAAAAGAAAATAGAATTTTCTTTAAAATATTATACCTCTCTGTTTTGTCTGTTTGGTGCTTGACTTGAATTTTCTGTACTGCTAGGAGTTTCTGTTTGTGTACAGTTAACTTTTAAGGATCTGAAATGCATAGAAAAATTTCATTAAAAAATTTGCTACATACGAAAATAAATGAGTTATTTCCTAAATAAGAAAAAACTGCAAAATAATTATACTTCTTTCTCGGAATTCCAGTTGAATCATCCATAACTCGTATCTTAAGATACTTTTTAATATAAAACTACATTATTTAAAACACGCAAGTATATTTACGTTAGAAATACATAGCACAAGAATTTTAAATTCCGAAAACAAATTTAAGATTTGTACTCTTTGCTTTAATTGGTCAAAGACTCTTGAAATTTTAATTATAAGAATTAATTGATTCCGTTTGCTTACAAGTTTGGAAATTGTTTACGTTCTCCCAATCTAGCCATGTTCGTAACCATGGCAACCACTTCATGATTTGTTCAGATTAAATACGGCATGAAAAGGGATCTCTGTTAAAACCCTTTATTAAAGAGATCGGCATTAAAGGGGGTCTTATAAAAGTTTTCAAAAAAATTCTTTTACTTTTTTTTTTTTTGAATTTTTTTTTAAATTTCTATAGTATATTAATTTCAATAATATTCAATAATAATGCTTCGTCTGATGAATAGTTACATTTTTGCGCTTAAAGAAAAAATTCGTTACAAATTTTATTTAGTTCAAATTTCTAATGTGTTGAATGATAAAACTGCTAAGAATTATTTTTCTAAGATAATGTTACAAAATTCTACCAATTTCTCATTTTAGCATGAAATCATAATAATCGAAAGTCAAGTTTCTCTGAGATTTCTTCTTCTGCTTGAGATTCAGGAGATTGTCATTTCAACTCTAGTGTTTTCTTGCATAATCAAAACATTGCAGTTTGCGATTGGATGTTTTTGACCGACACGGAGTTTTAAGTATTCAAATTCTTGAAACAATAACTACTAAAATCACTTTCCAAAAACTTAAACTTAGCATTGTCATCGAAAAATTTTCTTATATGGCTCTGCATTGAATATATTCATACATGATTTAGTGTAGTTGAGGGAAAAAAATAATTACACATTGATTTTAAAAATCAAACCATGGCTTTTTTACCTCGATCAAATATATGTAACATTTTGAAACTTAGAGAGTCTTGTATCACAGTGCCTTCCCTAAGCATCCAATTGAGGTGGAAAAAGATACCTAAAAGAAAACCTAGATATCTGCCCATGGCTCCATCCAAGGTTTTCAGAATTCCTCAGCATCCATATGTTTCACCTGATGAACAACAGCTTAGGGATGATTTGTTGGATGAATATTATAGGAAAGTTGAATCATTGCGGTGGGTATTCTTAGAGTTAATTTGCTTATGATTGTGATAAAACATTGCATAGTCTAAATTTACTTAAAAATATAGTGTTTCAATTTTGTTTCAACATGTCCAAAAAATGATGATTGCAGTGTAAGCAATATACTGCATTATCTATAATTCATTAAAATAAGAATTTCTCTTACATGTTTATTCATATTACAGATAATATCCATGACTTTTATGTATGGAATTTATGAATGTAAAAACTAATAATTTAAAAGATTCAAAGTATTCAAATGAACTTCACTAAGTCACACACACACAAATTATTGGTTTCGGGGAATTTTTAGAATGTTTGATACCAGATTTTACTCTTGTCTGAATAGTAATTTCAGCATTTCCATTTAAAGTTCCATGAAAAAACTATGGTAATTGTCCAAAGTGATTTTGAAGCTTAATCTGTCTCTTAACTCATAAGGGATTGTGGTGAAAGTGTAGTATAGGGAGGACACTTGGGGCAGTCCTTTTTTTAGGTGACTAAAAGTGATCGCCAAGGTACTTTTTTTGGAATTATTTATTATTTATTTTAGAATGAATTTGATATCTCACCATGATATTTAGATAAAAATGGCCAAATCCGAAGAAAAATCACCAAATCAAAAAGTGCCCCCCCCCCCCCCCATACTACACTTGAGCCGGGATTGCTATGTGTTATCTAGACCGAAAATAATTTCATCTTCTCAACCATGTTGGTTGAAGTTTGGAGAATTTGTTAGAAAAAGAAAAGCAAAATGTTATTTATTGCATGCATGCTTTTCACACATGTAATAAGTGGAATTTTTGTCACAGTAGATTAAGTAATAAATTCAACGTAATTGTTTCTTGCAGTTTTTTAAAATTCTGTTGCCATTTTATAGTTCAGATAGATATGATTGAAGGCTGACCTTTTATACTTCTGAATGTGTGATTTGTCTAACCTCCACATATTCTTTGATATATTTCTTGGGAATATGATCACCCAGATTATAATAAAATTATATACATGGTTGATAGTTCCATGTCATTTATTAAAGCCAACCTTTATTATTAATGTGTTAAATCCCATTGACCATAAAGGTCAGATTTCTTTACCAAACTTTGAGAATATTGCATTTGTTGGCAACCCTTTTCTGTTTATGCAAAAAGTGTTTACTGGGTTTCACATTCATGTACCTTTTAACCTCCCTTATCATTATTTAACCTGCAATCATACTCCTAGTATATGGAATGCAACAGAAAAGTGAAGGAAAGAAATACACCTAACTCAGTTTTTACACCAACTGCATTTACACATGATTTGTATTTAACTCAAATTAAGGGGAGGGGAGGAATTGAACTTTTTTTTTACTCAACTTATTTTGATTTAACCCAAATTCCCAGAAGAAAGGTTTGCTTTATTTTATTTTTATATCTGCAACATTAGAGAGGACAAATGTAAGGCAATTTCCATCAGTGTGAATTCCCCAAATCTTATCATTTTATTATGGAATTTTGCCTGCTTTGCACATACAAGCTCATGATATCAAACACAAAAGCATGTGAAGGAATAATAAAACTAAGAATAATAGTTCATGATGAGATATTAAACTGTTGCTCAAAGCTCTAGTTGATTATTCAACAAGTGGTTTAAACAAACCAGACTTTTCAACAAAGGAGGAAACAAATGCTCAAAGGAACAAAGACCCTTAAATGATTCTATGCCAGATATAATTGATGCAAAATATCCACCTGCATAGGAAGAACTAGTCTTAATTTTGTTCAAGAGATTGCAGGAGGAATTTTACCTATGAAACATGAAGGGGATAACTAAGACATTTTTTGCAATGGCAGTAGAATTGATACATTATGCAATGCCTACTTTTGTTGGAAAGTGACCACAAATAAAAGCTTTCTTTGTGTCGTATATTGTTTTGCCTAATTTTTGTGTTCACGAATTAGTGAATTTTCACCTTTTTAAATGGTAAGTTACTTCATAAGATAGCAGAAGTTGTGTGTACTATCACAAATAATAGTGAAGCTGCTGGCCTAAAAATAGCAGAACAAGCAGGAGTGCCAGTGTTTATTGTTAGAGATAAACCACTTGATGCTGATAAAATTCACAAAATATTTGCTCAACATAAGGTTGATTTATTTTTATGAAATATAAAATTTAAGATCTCAATCAATATATGAAAACATTTCATTGTAGTAAATAATCATGAGTATTTTTTTTTATTTTTAGAGCTATCTGTATTTCAAAATATTTTTGTATAATTTACTGGGTAAATGAACAAATAATCTTCATTATGAATAAAACTATATTAAAAATATATAGCAGCTATCATGTTTTCTAGCCATGTTTATATCTGATTTTTTTTTATCGTATTTTCACTTATAAACTTCAAAGTGACTTTTGTGTAAAGATAGGGTTTTTTTTTTTTTGTATCATGATTTTTCTATGTAATTGGATTTTCAGCATTCATTATTGTTTGTTCTTTTCTCATGTACTTGATTATGATTCTTAAATTTTATATGAAATAATATTAATCAGGGGTACTCATCTTTTTCTCCACCGGGCCTCATATTCATGTCAAGTGACCGCAACATGAGAATTAATGGGAAAGAGGGTGCTATAAGATCAAAAACATCTAAAATGTGGAAAATTAATCAAAATATTGACATTCATAATTTTGGATAGCTTATTTATTTTTATTGAACTTAAACTCACAAAAAATAGGTTTTATGCATTTTTTACCCTGTTATGGGGTTATTTCAATTTCCTTTCACCAAAGATCCCAAGACCCTCCTTTGCATTCTACTGTCATAAAAATAAAGCTGCCATGTACTTTGATAATTTGATTTTTTCTTTAGATAAAGCCTCACAAATTTTTGTTTCAGATATTAATTTATGAAGTGCAGGATGGTAGCAAACAGTTTTTATTGAATTCCAAGCTAAAATCAGTCTTACTTAAAGTTATACTGATGCTTATGCATTTTTGTGCTTCAAATTTATTCAAATAACTTAATTCATCAAAAGGAACATCGGAAGCATTTAAGAAACACTTGTAACATTTCCTCTATTAATTCATATGTTTATCTTTAACAACTGCATATTTTTTAATACATATAATGTAACAAATTTTAAGGGATGCTTTTGTCACCTCTGTATTTTGGGACATTACCACCACCAAAATATTTTATTGCTATTTCAAAGATTTTTTAAAGAAAAAGCCAGCTTGAAAGAGACCTTAATGAAAACAGTCATTAAAAGATTTATACTTAGTGGTATAGAGTGACAAGCAAAACTATATTTTTTAAACATAACATTTTTATGACAAATCAAACAAGTTGTTGATCCATGTTAGTTTTTCTCTGCGAAATAATCAAGAATCCAATCTTCTTGACTACTCCACTGTTATTTGTTATCACTAACCTTCACAATTACAAAAAGTTAGATGTTATCTTGTAATTTGTACTTGCAAATAATCATACCATCTTGTAATCAAGTGCAAAATTGATATATTTAATTGCCTGATTGATAGGTTTTATCATTAAATTTTAAATACATTGTTCTTAAATAATTAAATTTGTTAGTGCACTGGGCCACTCAGAAAGGTCCGGTGGGCCACATGTGGCTCGCGGGCCGCAGGTTGAGTATCCCTTATATACATAATTGAAATTCAGGGTATCACTAGAAGTATTATTGATTGTCACATATTCTCATATATATGTAATAAAATACTTTGATCAAAATTTTTTGTAACTTTCTGAAATAATAGGTTATAATAAATTGCATTGAAAGATTTTTTTTTTTTAGTGTTAAAAAAAAGTTGTTAAAACATTATCATTATATGAATGTTATTTTTTTCTTTGTAAATAGCATTTTCTGATTGCTTATAAAACGTAAGAATATCAAATTTGTTATTATTAGGACAATATATTTCATAGCATTTAAACCATATCATTATTTAGTTATTTTATTGGAAGGTATAAGGCAGTCTTAAATTTTTTTGTATTATTTTGCATGTTTATTTCCCAATTCTCTTTTAGTATGGAATAGTAAATCTGTAATTTTCTTGAATTAATAAAAAAATGTTTGTTAATAAATTTTTATATTATTATTTATGTTATAGAGTACTTTTTAAAGCAGAATTGAATCAAAAATCTATAGATGAAGGGCGTACACTTGAAAATCAAAAGGAGGAAGAAGCTAAATTCTATTTATTGCTGGAAGAAAATAAAAAGGAAAATGAAAGAATAAGGAAAATAAGGTATGCCATTTATAAAACGTATGAGGGGAACATGTATGAAAAAGTTTCTGGTTGAAATTTTAAGTGTTTTAGTTAGTATTATGTTAGTTAGTCCTTAAAACTGTGAAAATGTGCATCACAATTATTTTTAAGAGGTTCACATTAGTTAATAATTAATACAGTAAAACCTTAAAAGTTTGCTATTTACATAGTGCAATAATGTATCAAATTGTATTCAAAGGAGAAATTTCTTTAAGTTCTATATTGTGTTCATTTAGACACAATAACAATTTTTTTATCTCTATTATTTGATTAGTAAAAAATCAATTTACAGTGTATGGATTTCTTGATGATATATTTCGTTTTAAATATTTTCTTATACAAATTGATTAGATCTAATCTTATTATTTATTAAGGAGAAAAAAAGTAAATGTATTTATTTTAAATAATGTTGTATGCATAATTTTACAAAGTTTTTATTTTGTTTGTTCTTAGATGCACTGTAAAGTTTTGTGAAAATGTAGTTACCTGCACAATAAATTCAATTCCAAAATGAAATTTGCTTAGGTTAGCCAAATTGTATTTATTCAAATCTAAGCCACCATTGATTCTAAGCTGCATGCCAAATTCTCAACAAGTTTTCATGAAAAATAGTGTAAAATGGTTTATGAATATCCAATTTTACAAAATTTTAAAAAATGAGAACTAATAACAAGTGAATAATCAGTTATTTCACCTGTATTAAAAACTTTTAAATACATGTATGAGCCTGTAATTGCTCTAATTGGTCCATCGAATGAATTTTTTTTTCTTTCGATTCTATGCCACACCCATTTTTTTAGTAGTGTTAACATTAGAAAAGAAATGTGGCTTGGATTTGAATAAATATGGTATTTGACAGGAAGGTGGTATATGGAGCAGTCTTTGGTTTTGATTCATATCTGCTATTTGCATTCTTGGATGATTTTAGAGCACATAATAAAATTGGTTATCTATATTAGGAGTGGCCAACCCAAATGACCTCATGGGCCACTTTGGAAGAACTTTACAATCCCGCAGGCTGCATATAAAAATATATATCTTTATATTAGATTTTAATCCATCACAAACATTTGTTGGAGTGAAAATTTAAAACAGACTGATGCATTATTATTGTTTTTCATGTATACAAACATAGATAGTATAATAATAATAATGCAACGATCAAATAATGTTTAATTTATCTAATTATTGAGATATCTGTTTCTGAACTCTTTCACTTAGTTCTTGCAAGTCGATCTCAATGCATGTGTATTTGTGTATCGTAATTGATGTTGCAAATTTTCATGTGTTAAATTTGGGCACAATTTATTTTTGATAAATTTCAATTTAGAAAAAAAGGAGATTCACAGTAACAGAAGCAAAGTGATAAAATAATAACAGTTATGGGATTGATTTTTTACAAAAAGAAAACCCTCTTTAAACAAAAAATATCGCACAAAATAGCCGAATTTCGTAAAGTTGTAAAGAATCTTGCGGGCTGCAAAATTATTCAAGGCGGGCCGCAAGTTGGAACCCCTGATCTATATCATTCAAAACTGTATTTGCTATTTTTTCATAGTTTAATCTCTCTTTCTGAGGGAAAAAATTATAATTTTGTTTCAATAATAAATGAAAAAGAAATTTTACTTGTTATTTATACTTTTAATGAAAATATGAAAAAAACATGTTATTTTAACTCAATTTGAAGTGAAATTTTTTTTAAATTGTTTGATTTATTATTATTAACTGTGCTTGTTTTCAATTATTGTAGAACTTATACTTACAAATATCAAACTAGCTCTTCATATTAGAAAGATTTGTGATTAACCCTCTAAGTGGTCTGCACTTAAAGTCTTGCCATTCTGGAGATGCTTCAAAAATGCACCGCACATATTTTTTTGCTTTCAGGTGGGGTTCTCAAAAGTGGCTGAGCCGTATTTTTAAGAATGCGGCTCGGCCACTTTTGGGAATCTTGCTTGAAGGCAGAAAAAGCATCTCTGGAATGGCAGAATTTTACGTGCAGACCGCTTAGAGGGTTAATATGTGTTAACCATTTACATTTATGGTCAATGTAAAAAAGATTATTTTATTGGGTGTAATGCAATATTTGTTGGAAATATGAAAAATTAGTTTACTCACACAGATATATATAAGCATCAACTTACTTTGACACAATAGATGTAAGGAAAATTTCTTGTTTCGTATTTTTTCTCCCTTATTGTTTGATCCTAGTGGGTCAAGTATGTCTAATCTTGTATATACCAATAAAAGAATGTCAACACATTTTGCTCTTGTATGCATGAAAGTTTAATTACTGTAGAGAATTTTTATGTTTTAACTGGGCATTAACAAATTCTTTATAGGGAAGAAACGATGGAAAAATTATTTCAAGAAAAACAAATTCATCTAATGCAGCTTGAAGAAAACAGAAAACTAGAGCTACAGAAGACAAAAATGAGAGTTGATGAAATAGTCAGAAAAGAAAAGGTAAAAGAATATTTCATGTTTCTTATAATAAGTATAATTAACACAATAAAACATTTTAAAATAAAAGATGTGTATGTTAATTACAGAAAAAAAATATTACCATACTTTTATTTGTCATGTTCATGAATGTGGGAATAAATAAAAGCAATATACATATTTTAAATAAAGAAAAATTATCTAAAAATTCTACCTATTTAATATTTTTTTAAACACAAGATATGTGTTTAAAGAAGGGGTTTTTTTATATAGGACTTAGAACATTTAATGTTGAAAATAAATAACTCATCAAGGATTTATTTATTTAATGTAACACTTATTTTAATAGTTCTTTGTGCATGAGTATTACCATATTGCTTAAGAATTGTTTATAAATATTTATTTTCCAAAATTTAACACTTTTTATTATTTTAATAATTATTTGTTTCACTGCACTTAGTTACTGACATTCAAAATTGAAATGTGTTGGTATTTATGGAGACTTACTATTCACTAATATATTTAATTCTGGAAGTAATTATATTATGTAAATGGCATGTTCATTGATGCATAATTTAATTTGTCAAGGCATAAAAAAAATTTATTTTCATATTTAAATATTTCCAAATCAGATGCTCTGAAGTTCTTTGGGAAAAAGGCCACCTTGAAGTTTTTTTCCAGTTCAGTTTCTTAGTTGTATATACAAACATAGGTCTCCTTTGATTAATTGAACTAATTTTAATAAATAAGAAAAAAATTACTATTATTTAAAATTTTTCTCCCTTAAAATAAATTCCAGAAGATTGTGTGTATGAAATTTTTCTTTTGTTGCATAGGGTCACTAAAATAGTGGATGTATTTATTAAAAGTAAATGTGTGTGTGTGTGTGTTCAAAACATTTCACAACATGAAACATTTAATTTTGTATCAGATGTTTCCATTCATAACCATCTTACCTTAAAGAAAAAAAAGTTCAAAAAAAAAAATTCAACTGGCAATAAAACAAATAAAGGTATTCTTTTGTGGCAATGGGGAATCAGACCTAGTATTATTGTGTAAAAGAAACCAATGTAATTAAATTTCCTTCCTCACTCATCTTTATTCTTCTGCTCTAATTTTGGCATGTAGGCTTTATATATATATATATATGAGTAGATGGTCTTTTCTATTGTGTCCTTTATATTTTTGTTTCTGGGTTGTATAGCAGATGCCAGGTCTCATCTCCCACTGTGAGATACTTAAGGAAATTGTTTTGTCTCATAGTACCAACAAATCTTTACAGAAATCATTTTTGTTCTTTTTGCTGGTCTCTAAAAATTTGAATCACAAATCAAGCATAAACTTTTTACATATCCAATTCAAATTCGTTTCAGCTGTTTGTGCTTATCCTAAGCATGAGTGAAAGTTGTTGAGTATTGCACACCCATCAGTTTTTACTAAAGAATGAATTTTCTGCCAATTTTCCTCCTTCCTAGAAATGTTAAAACCCTCTAGCTTTGGTTAATCTTGAACGCTTTTTCACCTACACTTAAAGCAGTTACATTACTCATACTCTTGTCTTCTTGATAGTAATGCATTATCATATACTTGACGTATTATTTCCATATTTTTTTTTTATATTATTTAAGATTTATATTTATAACAAAATTTAAATGGTATAACCACCACCTTGATGAACATTTTTAAATAAAACACTTTCTTAGCAAATAAAAATTGGCATTTTAATATGGGAACACAACAAAAGAAACTGTTTACACTGGTTTTATCAAGTTGAGATGTCACTTTTTTAGCATTTGATCTTTTAATTTGTCGAGTTTTTTCATGGATTCATTTTGCTGTTAGCAAAATATTGTATTTAATTTTTTTTTTTTTTTAATTTCTGAATCTGGGAGTAATGCATATAAGTTTAAATAGTTTACAATATATATATATATTTTACTGCTTAATATTTCTCATACACTAACTATTACATCTTTTTAATGATGTAATAGTTTTGAATTTCATGTAACTGATCCATAGGACAATGATGTGCATTTATATGCCTTTTATTTTGATAAACTGCTTTTCAATATATCTATCTTACCATATTAAACATTTTAAATTTTGTTTTACTTATGTATTAATTGAAAATTGTGTGCTTATATATACATGTATATATGCATTTTATAACATAAAAAACAGCATACTAAAAAAGAATTATCCAAATGAGAAGTAATTGTGTATGGATGTACACAATAGAATATGCAAATGAATAACTGATGGCAGACAGTGATTCATTGACTGATCTCTTGCACATTGTAACAGATTATAAACTATTGTTCTTTCAAAGTGAGAAATAACTTCTTTAACATTTTTTATTTTTAAAGGTTAATAAGAGACGAAATTTTATATTTCTCTTATTCAATTTAGATTAAAAAATTTTAGATTGAAATTTTCAAAAATTTTTGTACTGTATTAAAATGATTTAAAATTAAGGTTGCAATCTATAAAGAGTAGAACATTGTTGCTTGTGCAGTGTATTACTTAAATCAAGGCTTTTAAAATGTCTGTTAAGTATAGTTACAATTCAAACATTACAATTTCTTTATTCTAATTCCAGGAAAAGCTTTCACAATGCATAACTTATGAGAACTTAGACGATATGATTGAAAAGACTATATCTGAACCTAAAAATTATAACTATGCCATTGATGTAAATGGCAATATTAAATGGGAAGGAACACCACCGTCTGAGTTAGAAGAAAAATTAAAGAAAGGAATTGCACAGTATTTTGAAAACTAGAAATTTTGGTCTGATTTACTATTATTTTTCAAAATATATCTTAAAAAATGCTTATGATTCTAGAAATAAAATTGTTCTGTACAATAGTGAGTATGCCCAATTATTATTCATTTACAATTATGTTTTTACCATGTGTCTATTGTATAGATGTGATGCATATTTTTATTGGAACCTTTGAAAAGGAATATTTTAATTTCATCACACAAACAAATTAAGATGATCTCTCTAAGTAAGTTTTCACTGTGAAATATGTTTGTTTTTTATTAACATAAAAATCTTCATAACAATTAAATTGAACTACAACCTAATATGTATGCTAAAAAAAAAATCAATTTGGAAAAAAATTAAAGTTCATCAGAGAGATTCAAAATATCATAAAGCATTTTGACTAGTAGATTATGACAAATGGTTCTTTTACAGAGTATCCTTCCTTTTCAGTTTTTTTTTTGTTTTTGTTTTTTATATCCATTGGTGAGCAAATAGTTCCCTGTAAAGAGGGGGAAGGGGTGTTGTTGTTGCTTACCAAGATAGTTTGAAAATTCACCTTCAGTTGAATCAAGATTTCTTTCCTGTATTCAACCAAAGATTGGTTTTGTATTTTCCACTATAGGGAAACCAAATTCCTTTATTAATAGTAAAAAACAAAGTACCTGAAAGTGTTTCTGCTAAGATAAAAGATCATCTGCAGTGTTTAAAAGATAGACCATGTGAAGATTTCAGAATTTTAAGAAAATTGAACCTAAATTCAATTTGCTCTCTTATCCCATTACTGCTGATATTGATACAACATCTTGACTTGAAGTCAGATCACAGTGTAAAGAAAATGTTTAATGCAGTGAATTGACTTTTCAAATCTTTGTCAGCTAAAAAATTCCCATATATGAAAAAAAATTGCTGGGAAAATGTTCTTTATATTTGGGTTGACATATTTGTGAGCAAAGTTTTCTTGAATGAAGATCAAAAAGAGTAATTATAGATGCAAGTTAGCTGACATAAACTTGCAGGGGTTGCGATGAGAATTTCAACAAGCAACCTAACTCCTGATTTCAAGAAAAATGGGAGAAAATTAAAGTAGGATTGTCACATTAAACTGATTGTAAAATTAAATGTGCTTGCAGCTACAGATAATATGAAAATAGCACAATAAATTGAATACAATCGTCACTATTTTATTTAATCTTTTTTTATTAATTTTTATGGCACAATTTATACCTTTTCCAAGATGCAAAATTAACTAAGGACTGCAATCATATTAGAAAGGTGTAGCCTTCAGGTATCCTCCACTCCCACAATGTGGTCCTTGCATCAAAACAATTACCCACCCTTGCTTTAATAGATCAATTAGTGATTGCTCAGAAATATTACAGAACACTACTGTTCACTAATAATGGGTTCTCTATATTCCTCATTTTGTTTAAGAATTTTTTTAAGCAATATGTGTGTAATAATAACATTAGTTTTATATATTTTTATAATTTAATAAAATTGACTGTTTTGCCTTTTTAAAGTCTTTTGAACCAAAAGAATAATTTCTTTATTAAAAGAACTTGTAGCTTTTAATACATATTTTGCACATACATGTTTTTTCCAAACACTGGTATTTTATTTGTGGTTTTTGAAATTAAAAGAACATTTCGTTAATTAAATATTTTATTTTTTAGAAATTTCCAAATTCTAAGCTACACTATATTCTCCATATTTAATATACTATAAAATGTGGAAAATATTTGCCTGGAAATCTTGTCATTTAGTTATCTGTATTAAAAAAAAATGCTAATTATATATCCTAGTAAATTAAATAAATTTCTGTATTCAAATTTTTTATATTGTTCTATTGTATGTTGTGCATTTGAACATTTATTTCTGCAGTTATAGATATGCAGTTAGATTAAGTCTAAAATATTTTTTGTAATTTCTGATGTCTATGTATCAGTGATTTGTTAAAAAAATATATTACAATTTGGAAAACTTTTAAAATTACAATTATATAAATTTATCTGGAAATGAATGAAATTTATTTAGATACCAAACAACAGCATACTATCCTTGTACCAAAGATTGAATTTTATAGCATTATATAATTTTTCTTGTCATTATATATTCTCCATTGTGGCATTAAATGCCACAATGGAGATTCAAAATACCAGAAAACTGTTGAATTCACTATTATTTGCATAATTTATATGGAGGGCAACTATTATATCATTGAAATATTTCAAACTTCATTACATTCTTCCTTCAGGTGAATCCTGACAGACCCATTATTGGGGTTGATCACCTGCGTACAGTTTTTAATGTGCCCGCATAAAATATGTCAAGAAAATTATTTATTGATATGTTAGTCTGTTAAGTTTGTTTATTTAATTATTTGTTTATCATGATTGATGTCAATATTTTTCTTCACTTGATAGTAGATTTTTGGAATTTAAAGGAATATGTGAGCATAATTCTGCCTCAGACAAGCACTATGAATTGTACAAAGTGCCACATGTGATAATGGAAGTAATTGCAAAATTTTACATGTTGGATAATTAGTATGTCTTCTATCTCAAACTAGGGTTTTAAGCATTTGTTAAGGCCCCCCTTTGAAAGACTTTCATTTTATAGATTACTTTTAGTCAAATTTTGATAAAACAAAATTATATCTAAATTTCATGAACTTGGATATAATCCATTCATCCTCTCTGATTCGCATTTATGTTTCTTGACCTTTAAGACTCTACTACAACATTGCATATCTTGTAACTATCACCACTGACAGCAGCTTCAAAGCTGTGTCCACAAGACTTACAGGGTTTTAATTATTAATTGTTTAATGTTAATTATTGTTTGATGTGATCACTCTCCATTCATCTATTCTACTTGACTCATTTGAAGCTATATTTGTTGGTAACTGTCACTTTGTGCTGACGAAGTTCTCCACTTATAATGGAAAAATATCCTGGGCTGTGCTCAAAACACAATTATATGTCTTTTCTCAAGCTAATAGCTAAGAGAGCTGAAAAAACAACTTGCAGCCATCTTTCACAGTCAAGTAACTGAAGTTCTTGAAATTATTCCACCTATACAGATTTAGACTCCATCGTAAAGACCCTCGAATGCCGATTTGGCGATGAACGTTTGACTGAATTTTACTAAACTGAATTGAAGATAATAGAGAGAACTGGCGAAAGTTTACATGAACTAGTCACAGAAATAGAAGCTACTTTGTTTTCATGCCCTTCAGAAGTTCGAGATACTTTAACCACCAAATATTGCATCGATGCCATTAAAGATGAGGAGACAAAACTGGCTGCTAGGCTTATTGAAGCTAAAGATTTTAAAGCTACCTTCCATAAAGTTTAAAGCATGAGCCGCCATCCGGTCTAGTGGTTAGTGACGCTAACTGCGGTGCTGTAGGGCCAGGATTCGAATCCCGGAGGCATGGATGTTTGTAACTGTATTGTGCCTTTGCGGCTTGGGGGTGCTCTAAATAGCCGTCGAGCCGCAAATCCTCTCATGAGGTTGGTGGAAGGGGAAGAGAGGTGGGAGGTCCCTGACCACCCCCAGAGTGTTCCTCAAAATTGGGGTAGAACCAAGCAAAATCAAATTGTCACCTGTGTGGTGCTCAAAGCTAAGGCTAATGACAGGCGTAAAAGACAGGCGCCCTTCACCGTGATGAATTTCGTGGACCTTAATCTAATGTTGCTGTCAATCAGGTGGCATAAGTAACAACAACAAGTTTGAAGGATTTAAATCCTCATATAAGTTACAGCTGCATTGGAAATTTCAGGAGAAACAATTGAACATTTAAGGCATCTAAAAAATATCAAAAGCGTTTGGATGAAATTGAGGTGCAACTCAGAAAGTTGACAACACTTCGTCTTCAGTGGAAACTGAGGAGCTGGAGAGGCAATGTACAGGGTGAACAAAAAGTTTTGCACTGATTATAAGTTTTTTTCTGCTCAAACCATTATAATTAGACATGTTTGTTTGGATTTGTTATGATTTTTTTTATAAGACCATTTACCTCAGTTAATTTCAATGTGTTCTCTCTTGGTAGCTTGGAGAATGTGTAAGCAGTATTCAAATTCCTGCCAAGTGTTCTTCAACATGTCTTGTACTTTTTAAGCATGCAACCTAAGCCTTTTATAAAGAATTATTACCAAACTTTCTTGCAATATTTCAAGTCCACGTGATGCTTCACAAATTGAATTAGGACTCCGTTGAAACGATCCATTCACACTAGCCTGCCACTTCTACGAAGGTTCTTAATGCTGCCTGTTTCTTTAAACATTTCCTACCATCGCTTTACTGATTTTGCATCAGGAGATTTGCTTCTGTAACAATGTTGAAATTTATGCTGAACATTAATGGGCGATTTAGTTTCGAGCAACCAAAACACATATCGGACTTCTTTTGAATCAACACCATTTCAGCACAAAAATGATACCTTACTTTCAAATGTTCCCTTTAGTCACTCTTCAAGAAGCATTCTCCCCATTTACTGCTTAAAAAACTACTAAAATTGACTTCCAATAATACAAAAGTTACGTTATTATATTAAATGGCTATTTGGTAATGAATTTTTATTATCAGTCCAAGACTTTTGATTAACCTTTAGATAAATACACCTTCAGAGACATGAAAAAATGACAGCTGTCTTTTCCAGTAATCAGGGAAACTAGGTTCAGGCAGTCTTACAAGATGAAAGCTGCGTTCTACGAATGTTCTGCGACCCCTACTTCCGCAAGTTGCAAACAACAAAGGGCAGAAGTAAAAGCATTTAACGACTGACCCGAATAGGGATTCCTTTTCGTCTAAGGCAAGCTCAGCGTATCTACGAACCGGCAGGTCGGTGGTTCAAATAAACACCCCTGCCAAAGGTTCTTCCATGGTGACCCAGGAATTGAGCACTAGATGGCAGCACAGCCTAACGCTGCTGATTGATTCCGTGGAAAGTCTAATTCAGACATTCCCAATAAATCGAGACTAGTGATTCAAATGGGCCATGCGCCAACTAGACCTGCCATCTCAACGGAAAACCGCTCCGGCGACACTCAAACTTACTGTGTATATCGCAGTAATGGCTGGAAAAACAGTCTTCTCTAAATATCGCTCAGAAAGTCCATCAACGACAAAAACAACTTTCTTCTCTTGGAAGTGGGTAGGCAGCGACCCCTACTTCCGAATGTTGCAAAGAACAGGGATAACATTCCTTAATGACTGGCCCGAACAGGGATTCTTTTTCGTCTAAGGCATGCCCGACGTTGCTACGGACTAGTAGGTCGGTGGTTCTATCGAAGGTTCTTCAAAGATTAATTTATTTATTGAACGCCCGTGCTTGTCTTCTTGACCATTTGACGTCGAGCTTCCCTGTACCGACTGATGATGTCGTTAGTCGGGTATTCATTGAGTCTAGCTCATTGGAGCAGGTGGTTGCCATCAATCCTGGCATGCCCGCCGAGTGAGCAGGCCTCGTCAACAGCCAGGCCAAGTCAGTGGAGGTATACTCTCAAAAAGTCATGTCCTGTGGTTAGGCGAATGCAGACAACGGCCTCGGTTTTCTCCAGGTGCCTCGAGATAGGACCTATAGAGCCAGTGTTTCCCATGGATTTCCAAGGCTCTTTGCTTTTTTGGGTTATGCCTGTACATTTGTCAATGTATATAGTTATAATTCTCGTTTTGCTCTTCTGAGTCAAAGGGACTTCCAGTTTAGAAGACTCAGTTCCCTGCTTGCCGTTTTGGTCTGCTGTCTCATTACCGGGGATCCCAACATAAGTTAAGACCCACTGTAAGGCCACAGTGAAATGAACTCCGCAATTTTAATTCGGTACTGAATTGTGTTTAGGCAGTCAGTTGGTGTGTTATTGCTTAAGGCTGAAACTAAGAAATTCAAAGTTTAATGCTGTGTGGAGACAATATTGGGTTATATATTAAAGGAATCATTGGTGGTGTATCAGTGCTCATTGCTACGGGATCCTAAAAATAACTGACTAGGGTAAAAGAGTTACTGTTGTATTCTACTCACGAAAACGAATTAAACTGACTGGGATCCAAGCAACAATTCCGAGTTAAGGTGTAAAAACTTTTAAGAGAATTGCTCTAAATATATAAAGAAACAATTATATTAGAACCATATGCTGTGGACACTTGAGCTTTTATTTTATTGCTCAACAATAAGATTATTTCTTCAGTTTACAGGAACGTAATTAGAAAGTTTTTATTTATTCAGTTCTGTGCCTTATTTAGTTAAAATTGGGCAAAAATAAATTTTTTAATCATTCGAAATCACTAAAATATTTTTATTTGCAATATAAAAGATTTTATTAGTATATTATAAATATTTTAAGGAATTTGAGATAAATGGCAATATAAAGTTTTGTCGATAATTGTTCTTCAATAAGGAGAGCAAGATTGTTTCTTCACTACGCTAGAATATGTAATTTGAGTAGGGTTGTTGAAGCCTAAAATGAAAAGTATATAAAAAGAAGTCAACAAAACGTTATTATATGATATTATAACGATATTGCAATATTGAAATTTGTCAGGTTGAAATGAACATCATAAATATCGAATCAAATTTAAAATTCGGTAAAAAAATAATTGCATTAATATTTTTAGAATTTGAAGATAATGCACATAAACATAAAAATGTTTTCTTTAAAGCTTACCAGCATGTATCATGACTTCCGTAAATTCTTGTTTCAATATACTCAGAACTTTCTTAACTCCTTCTTTACCCTATAATTTATAATAGATTAAATACTTTTTACAATAAATATGTGATTATATGCATGTATCATATTTATATTTAAAAAAAATGTATAATTATTATTTAAAATCTCTCTTTATTTAAAATCTTCCTTATGAAAATTAGTTATTCATGGTATTATACCATTGAACGATTTTGTCAAATCAAAAGACACTGACAAATACCGCAATATATTGCCAATTGTGGAAACCGTTCCTTCGCACGCTCGAGCACAGTAATGATAACGATGGCAGCGTTTGGCGACATTTAATTGGCGATGTCTTTTCGCTTAGCGAAATTGGTCAACAATATCGGTGCTTACGTATTATCACAACCTATTGGCGACATTATGTGAAACGAAGCACAGGGATGCCAATTCAGCGTGTATGACACATAGGAAATCGGCGTCGCCAACTTGGCAAGTTATTAATAGAGTTGGCGAGATAATACGTAGCATCCATAATACCAATACGAGCACGTTTGTTGCAATTAACAAAAAAAATTGAAAACAATATATATATATATATATATTTCGAATATAAATTCATTCCAAAACACTTATTGTTCATGTGTAGTTTATATTTGTGATGCTGATTTTTCTATTGAAATTACTTGCTTCGCTGCTGTCCATTCCCGTGTCAACTAAAGAACTCGAGTTATGTGAAGAATGATACATTAATTACTAAACTGATTTAAGTAATTGATTAACAATAAGCATGAAATAAATAAAAATGGAATGCTTTTGAAAAAAATATTAAATAAAAAATTATGCCTTGCCTTCATTGTGAGTCCCCACAAAGCGGGTCTTCCTACGAAAACTGCCTTTGCACCAAGGGCAAGAGCCTTGAAAACATCAGAACCACTTCGAATTCCACCATCTACATACACTTCTATCAAAGGGTAGGCTGAATTCACAGTTGATACAATTTCATGTAGGACCTCTATCTGAAATATTGCTCTAATTTTATATAAAAGTAATTCAATTACTAATATGGGTGAAGTGAACATTTCAAACAAAATTGAACATTTTAACCTCCTGAAACACGAGAGGGGAAAAAATTTATTCTTTTTAAACCAATGAGCCCTAAAAATGGTATTTTTAAAAATCAATATTTTAAAATTTTGTTGGGGGCGCATCCCTTTTAAGAAATATTGTGATCATAAGCACATCAGAATAGTAGGAAACTAACACAAAAATATTTATACTAAAATCTATTTTTACTAGCGTAGTGAAAATTCATAATAATGTTACATATAAATTTGAATGCTTGTATATTTTTTGTAACTGATACAAATACACAACGTTGATCGTATTGCTCCCAAATCTTGTAGGAAGCTTCGCTGATGTTTTCAAAAAAATAAATTTTTCAAATTTATTTTTTAATTTTTAGTACTTTTCCCATTTTTCTTGCGCAGGCGATAAAATTGCGAAAAATAATACAACAGACGCCAAACAGAATATTCTTTCCGGTAACTTTTTATCACTACATTTACAAAACAAGTCGCGATCTTTTCTTATCAGTCACGTCTATTTCATAATACATCAAAAATTGATGAAAAACTAATGAGAACTGACATTTTTTACATTTTGTGTGTGTGTTGTCGCCAATAAAGCCTGCTTGGCGAGATTCGAGTCGGCGAATCGAAAAAGTAACGAATTCTTTTCTAAAATCACCATTTTTATCTTCGACAGATGGCAGCAGCGTCAATTTGTATACGTATGTGTAATGAGTTTGCAGGAAGAATATGCGTGAAGTTGTGAAAAGGAAAAAACCATTCCGTTCATGTTTAGAAAACGATTACTGCATTCGGCGACATCTTTAACACCTACATTTTCGTGAGTATTTATCTTGCAGAAAGATTTGAATGCATGTGTAGCGGTATCATGTATATAAACCAGTAACAGCCTCTGGGCTGAAGTGATCTTTTTGGTCTAGTAGTATGTTACGTGCTTACGAAACTGAAGGTCGCAGGCTTTGTCCTCCGGAAATGTACCACTTCACATGCATATTTGTTTTAGAAACCTATATAAATCCACAACAATGATATATATAAGGAGACTCACTGTCTCCTTTGTTGAGATGAGATCGGATTTTATCGAAATCGACTCTCAAGAGGGTTGCAGGGGCATAAAAAGTAATATATTTTCGATATATTCAGGGTGCATAGGAAAATTTCTTTAACTGAAAATACTTGCGAGTGAAGAGTGCTACAGCTGTGGAAGTAACGTCACGGTATAATAAAGCGACTATGCCCAACCTAATGCGACTACATCAGCGCCCTTTAGTGGACCGAAAACGAAAAGAGATAGAGCAAAATTTCCAAATACAAAGTCTTAGAGCATCGCTTAACTATTGCGAAACGACATTTGACCCACACAGATAAGGCAAATTGTCGCTTGTATACTTAAAAATGTCCGAAATCAATCGCAACGATTCTCATCTGTACATTCACATTTCGAAAATATAGCAGTACGTAATTGCAGATTGTGACGGGCTCACGCGTTTTTCCTTTAACATAACCTCTGAGTTCTTTGACGGCCAAGATTAATGGCAACTATTTTCCAACCAAAACCCAAGAAGCGAAATGCAAATAAGATAGCTTTTAAAAGAACAGAAGTTTCAGTAAAATAAATGGCAGTTTGATGAATGTTGTTTGGAGAAGATACAAGCGTGAATTGACAGCCTATCGTAAAGTTACCTAAAAACCCAGCCATTATTACAATGTGCATACCATTGCACACGTGCCCAGACGTTTCCATTTAAATATCGAAGTTAAGTTGAATTAAGGTAGGACTGATTATTTGATATTAAGACTTATAATATTATTAGAAGTGAGAGTAGGTGGATAATATAATTATTTAGAGAAAGCGATCTAAATTACGTGATTCGGTTTAACTATCTTTTTGTGTGTTGGTTTATTCTAGATTCTCACTAGTTAAATTTATCTAAATTGTTAGACGTTAAGTTCTATTCTTAATAAAGTCATATTAAGAATTTAAAATGTCTGATTATTATGGAAATCCCACACTTCTAGCTCACGCTGACAATCAAAGATATGGTCACCAAAGGGGAGCCATATCACAACACTAATGTACGTAGGTAAACATTGGTAAAAATTTAATTTCCGGTGTATTTAAGATTTTAGTTAAAAAGGTTTTGGCACTCGCTTGATACAAATAGTTCTTTTTTGAAGCGACAGATTAGAATGTGAATAATAAACTGTATACTCTCTGCGAAACACAGAATCATAATTTAATGGAAAAGTGAACATTGATGACATACTGTTGGCAAACATCCGTCTAGTTCTCGTCCACCATGATTAGAAACATAAATTGCTGAAGCTCCTGCTTCGGCTGCCAGTTTTGCATCTTCAGCTAAAAGAAATACCAGAAATAATACAAATTTTCTTTGAAATAACCAAAGCCTATAATTTTTAAAATTATAAATTGTTAGCTTTTATCTCACTGATATTTTGCAAATCTTTTTATGGGGAAAAATAGTATCATCTTTTTCTTGGCGTATTCTTAATCCTGAATATGGCAATTATACTTCCAAAATATGCTGCATCGAAATATTCTTGCAAATTATGTGTTGAAAGCTCAAGTCTGAGGAAAAAACAATTTGAATTTGACAAGATTCTTAACTGACATAGAGTTGTCATTAATTGATTTTTTAACTTTGAGTATAATTTAAATATATCTTTGTTGTAAAACTGGGGAGGGGGGGAGATAAATTAAATACGACAAAAATGATAATCTTTCTATCGTAATTTTTCACATTTGATTTACAATATGGTTCACTAACACATCAGGAGTTTCTATGGAATGCATCCAAGTATGATATTACTTCGGAACGAATATGATATTCCATGTGAGTGATTAACATAGAATGTTTAACATACATATCTTGGTAAACATATATTAGTGTTACTCAGTAGCGCACACAGGAATTTTTCAAGGGGG
>BMAV01025743.1:499190-525924 GCA_019973955.1 Trichonephila inaurata madagascariensis
TTACTTTTAGTACGCATTTATACTAATTTCTTCATGTATGATTGATTATTAAACTAAAAAGGATCAACACACATTTTTCATGTTGCTATATAACCGAAAAATAATTCTTGGGCTATTTTTCGATTATACAGCAACCTCCAATCGTAATTGAAGTAATTTCTAGAAATTGAAATTCCTCCAATAGGACTATGTAAATTATCTGTCACAGTCAGGGCTAGCGCTAACAAAAGAGAGGCCAGGTGCGAAAAGTAGAGGACCTTGAAATAAATTCTCTACAATAAAGTAATTTATTGCCTTTTGCTACATATTGCATTACACATTTAACACTTGTCTCTTCCTTCTGAAAATTCAAATATTTTATTTATTTCTACATTTCGATGTATAATCAGGTGTCACAACGAAACATACAGTCTTTATTTTTCTCATTAGTTGTTACTCGTCAGTAGCGCACACAGGAATTTTTCAACCGGGGTCGAAAGTTCACCAATCTTGTTGTATCATGCTCCTTTTGATTTTGTCGATTTTTGGGCACAAAACACAGTAAAAACCAATTATTGAATAAATAGCATTAATTAATAAAATTAATCATTAATAACAAATACTTAGTTAAATTTTACGTACTATATGCTTAGAATTATAATCAATCGGAAAAAAAATCAAGGGCTTTGGGGGGTTCCGGACCGCCAGGACCCCTCCCTTGTGTGCGCCACTGGTGTTACTCATATTCGAATAAAATCGGTTGTTCCAGTAATACAGATCTTGTTTCACCAGACTGCTGCTTTGTAATATGTTTGAGCTTACTGAAAATTTCTTTTCTCAAGCCCTTTTAAATTACAGAATAAGATTTTATCAATAAGTTATTGGGTAGATATATTATTATCATTATTACTTAGTTTATTTATATAGAAGGGGATTTACAAACTATTATTCTTGATAAGACGCGGAAATGATGGATCCACAGAAATATAAAATTAAGGATCGACAACGCATAAAAATGCAAGTGTTCAGAAACGACACAGCTTTTCCTTTACACCCAATAGCATACCCATTAGTTTTCATTCTCTTGGCACACATTTACAAGAAAAAAAATACCCCATAATATAGCTCTACTACGTTTTATGCTATCAGCTTAACTGCTCACGCAAAACATTGCTGATTGCATTAAATTAAGTGATAAATACGAGCAGATTCATTAATATTAATCGACTACTCAGATATCCCCTGTATTCATGATAGTGCTAAGAAGTAATTATGTAAGGACTGTAATTTTATAATACATGCTAGCTTTGGTAGACGAAATTGCAAGTGGCGAAAGAAAAGAAAAGTGGTACTGATGTGGGAAAATATTTAGTTAGGAGACAGAGGACACTGTTCAACAGTTGTGCGTGTTTCAACCTTTATATCCCAAATGGAGAGGAGGAGTGAGTGAGTGTTGGGTTTTATGGCGCAAGAGCCAACTTAGGCTAAGCTGTGCCAAACACATTTTTAGATAGTTGAAATGTAAGACTTTAAAATAGTATTATATATAAAAACAGGTTTAAAAATATATAAAATCTCAAATTGGTATAAAAAGTCAGTTTTTTAAAAACAAATGTAAATAGGTCCTGGTGGAGATTTCCCCCTCAGATCCTATAAGCGAGATTGGAAAAATTATTTGTGATTTCTAGTCGGTGTTAAAATGCCATATTTTACTCCTTTTTCAATGTCGCGTTTCCTAGCATATCCTCTTCATCATATCCTGTACAGGTGTGCTTTTCTTTGGTTTATATGGTGTCATCTTTATTTCGATATCTTTACATACGGTTTTAGGTGGACGCTTTTTCCTACGTGGTATTAAAGGTAGTTTTGTGTGTGGGGGGGGGCAAATTTTTTGGCTGCATATTTAGTAGGTATATTGCTTTTAGAAATTTGAATAGGAGTATGTGTGTTTCATTATATTTAGGTAGAAGCCGCTTTCTAGATTTCTTAACTATTGCTTGATCCGCTAAGTATAGGGGATCATTTGTATTAAATGTAGGAATAGTTGGCTGAAATTCTGATATTGTAGAAGTGGAAGGTAATAGGCGTGCTTGAGTGGAAGCAGACGATGTGGAAACTGTAGGAATAGATACAGATATCTTTTTCTTCGAAAGCGATGAAGCTGGTTGAAGTAATTTTAAAGGTGGACATACGATTTTCGTAATATTTTCATTCGTTTGTGTTGAACTGTTTATAGTAGAAGATTTGGTAGCCTGAGCGTAAGTTTGAGATAATTGTGGGACTATTCATTTTCGAGCTTCTAAGTAAGATATATTTCTATCAGTTTTAATTTGCTGTATTTGTTTTTCAGTTTTCGACTTTAGACAATTTTGAATCAGAGATGACTGAGAACAATACATTTCGGCTCCAGGCTGCAATCCGTGGAAGAATGTCCAACGGAAGCACATCTGGAGCACATTACATTAGACAGTTTGTGAGTGTCCGAACCTCTGACATTTAAAGCAGCGCAGAGGATTCGGAACGTATGGACGGATTTTACAATTTAAGTAACCTGCTTTTATATTAGTAGGAAGTTTCGGGCTATTAAAGGTCTGAACTAAGTGTTTAGTAGGAATTACTGTTGCTTCTTTTTTATTGTAATTCTTCTGACCTGAATCGCGCCCTGAGCAGAAAAACTTTCAAGGACTTCCGCATCAGGGATTGTCAACAGGTCAGGCTCGGAAATGGCACCGCGGCAAGTGTTTAGCGACTTATGGGGAGATATGGATACTGGTGAATCAAGAAAAGTTTTCGCGTGGAGAAAAGACTTCGTTTGTAGGGCAGATATAGTTTCGATAAAAAGATTCCCGGAACGTAAACGTTTCACAGATTTCAGTTCACCTCCTATTACAATCAATGCTTTTTGAATGGCAAATGGCGATTTCTGGGACATTGCATTGTTAGGTAAAGAAATAAGTAAAAATCGTGCATGCGTAGCAGTTTCATCAATATTAATTTTGGGTAATACAAGGCCTTTACTCGGGCACAGCTGACTTGGACCCATAAGCTTGAACTCGACTTCATACTGGCGTTCCTCCACCTACCACGGAGTCCAACAAGGGAGGCAGTGTTAAGGTCAACTGACAATAGTGAGGTACTGTGCTTACCTCGAGTACACCCAGAATATAGTGCTACAGCATCAGGGTGAGGATCCAACGGGTAACCCCGCAAACCCCTTATCTGCAACACTATATCTGCACAGCAATGTCTCCGAAGAGACTTATCACCAGCCGATTGACAGGAGCGGGTTCACTCCTGCCACCAGTCTACAGTGAAGCGTGGGCCAAAGGGAACGCAAAAGTATCCCCAGGACACCATTTTCCTCCTTACGGGACGCCACACACGTCTAACATGCGGGTCGGAAAACTAACGGTATTGGTAAAGAATCGAAATAGGGAAAAAATTAAGTGAGAAAGAAACTAATTTAATTCAATACAAAATGAAATCCAAAAGATATCAATAATAATGGTTATGTTATCTAAGTAAAGGGCAAATCAGTTTGTAATTTTAAACACATATGTTTAACATATTTGGAAACTTTGGTCTAGACAGGAAAGGAAGAAATGTATGACAAGGAAGAGGTCGAAAATAGAGAAGGATCACTAGGGTACCCCAGGATCGTGACACCCATGTTAACCAAAAACAGTAAACCCCTTGGGAAAAAGTCACTAGGGCACCTCGGAATTGTGACACCCGTACTCACCTAAAGGTGAGCCCCCTGAGGAGAATCGAGAGGAGGAATACATAAAAGAGCGAGACAGAAGATAGAAAGGGGGAAATAAAATGAATGTGTGATATGGTTTGGTTTTTGCAGTGGTTGTACAACAAAAACTGTTTGTTTAAAGTATTGAATAGACTTAATGCACAAGGTCTGTTCGAAAACTTTCCGACCTTTATTTTTCCTGTGCACATTAGAGATTCTAAAGCTGTGACACTGTGCACAGAGGTAGGCGATACCTTAATGCACATGCTTTAATTTTCCTCTTCGTTCCAGTGTACCAGTCGTTTCCAGCAGGCAATCGAGTGAGGTGTAATTATACGCGTTCATCGGATTTTTATTTGTCTAAAGAGAACTAAACGACTTGAGTAGAGTATTGCATTACAGTTTGTCAAAATCAGCCATCCAGAAGATTCAGCAAGTGTTTGGAGACAATGCTATGGGGGTCACATAAATTAAGGATAAACTAAGGATTGAACTAAGGATTGAACTAAAATTGGTCACACGTAGGTAGAGAGTAATCAGTGTTCTGGGAAGCCTCAAATTTCTCAAAATGCAGCTTTGTTGAGAAGGTGGAAAATCTCATAATGAAAGATCGTCGTTTAACAGTACGAGAGACTGCTGAACAAGTTCAGATCAGTACAAGTTCTGGACATGCAATTTTGTGTGATCAGGCGTAGAGCGATTGCAACATTTGTTCCCTAGCTTCTGTTGGTAGAACAGAAAAACTCCGTCTTACAGTTTCACAGGACCTACTGGACACTATCTATGCTGAACTTTGCTTCTTTTGACTTATGGTTGTTTCCTAAAAGGAAAATGCCATTGAAAGAATCCCGTTTTCAGAGTAGAGATAAGATAAGGCAGAACGCGCGCGCGTGACGGCAGAGTTGAGCACCATTCCAGAAGAAGCCTCCCAGAAGAATTTTCAGTGGTAGGAATGCTCGGCTAAGTGTGTGAAGGCACACACAAGGGGCCTACTTTGAATTTGATTAAGATCCTAATCCCACAAAGTAACTAAGATATTTTTTCTGACCAAAGGTTGGATACTTTTTGAACAGACCTTGTATATCGCTCCAAACTAAAAAAGCTAGTTCTAAGAGATTGTACAAAATATTTAAAACAGTCATTGAGTTTGTTTTATGGTTTGTTTCCCTTTAGAGAGTAAAATAATTCGAATTATTAATAAAATAAGCAATAAATTTGCATTAATATGCACCTGTCATAATGCCTTTAACGACAATCGGTAGCCTGGTAATATTAACAAGCCATGCTATATCATGAAAAGTAAGGCTTGGATCTGCAACTATCTCGTCCACTCCAGCTCTTATGTTAGGAAATCTGAAATAGAATTTTTACATTTTGTGAAATTTTTCATTGTAGATGACATATTTTTGAAAGCAAGTATATTTCTCGCAAGCGTAAATTTGTTTGATTTTGAATTAACGTTATCATAGAGCAGTGTGAGGACAATTATATAAGGGACGGGGGTCTCATAATTTCGTATCACAGTCAACTGACGAGAATGACATTCTCGAACTTCACATTCCTAACTTTCACACCACACCACAGGACACTTTTGGGACCAAGTTCCAGTTAAGTGCAATTGTTCCTCGCGACAGATTTGTAGTAGCAGCATGACTATTCGACTGCTACGACCTGATGTTGTCGTGGTGGCCTAGTGGTCATGGTCTTGGACTCGTGTTTGACGTGTCATGAGCTCGAGCCTTGAACCACTAGAGGTTGATGCACGTTAAATCTATTGAAACTCGAAAGTCCTCGCTTTTGTGTGGTGCGGAAGTTTAGAGAGAGGTTCGGATGTTCCCCTCTTCCTTGACCGAGATTCAAAATTATGAAGTCCGTTTCCAATAGCCCTCGTATTCCTTTCGAATACCATGTTAATAAGCACTCACTCACTACGACCCATGTACAAATTTAAGGGCTTTTTTACTAATTGTGAGTTACATCACTAAAAATTCTAAATTAATCTTAAAGTTATTTCGTTTATCATATAAAATCTCACTTTTTCTAGCCTTAGGTGGCTTAATAAGTGATAAATAAAGTTTAATCTAATGAAGCAGTTATGGTGAATTAATTTACAGGATATCACATTCACTAAAAAAATTGCAAATTCATTTCTGCATAGTTAAAAGAGATCGGGTATTTTTACTCATTCTACGAAAATGTACGAAATCGAATTTAATCAAAAGAATAACAAAAGGTTCTATTACATAAAAGTCTCTTTTAAGTTCAGTATTAACTTATGCATCGGAAACTTGGTCTATGCCTCGAACAGATGAGAATATGATAAGTATTTACGAAAGGAAGATTTTAAGATTTTTGGAGGAATTCAGGAAAATGGAATGTGGCGAAGATCAAAAATTTAGAGCTCTATCAATCATAAATAATCTAACATTGTTAACTTCATCAAAATACAACAATTAAATGGGCAAGCCACGTTGTCGGAATGGACGACCGCACCACTAAAAAGTCTTTAATGCCCAACCAATCGGCCCACGAAGAAAGGGCAGGCCAAATATTAGATGGATTGATAGCCTAGAAAAAGATATCCTAGTTTTGAGAACTAAGAATTGGAGAACACTAGCAAGAAGGCTGATCTGGAAAAGGCTTCTTGAGAAGGCTAAGGCCCACCCTGGGCTGTCGAACCACTGAGCCTAACTATTGATTCTAGAATAATTAAGCGAATTGCTATTGGAATCATACTTGACCTGGGTTTTTAACAGCCCAAATATTTGATAAATGTTATGATATAAAAAAAGATCTAACTCATATTCTCAAGAGTGTATTATACTGTGTGATTCATAAAGTGTACACTTTCAAATGCTGTAAAACAGCAATAGTAAAGGACAGGGACCACCTCAGCCAACCATAAGATAGATGTACTCTTTAAGTTTGTATTTAGGTCCTGATGGAAAAAATGGAAGCAATAGAAGGTGTGCGCTCGTGCCTAGCCAGTCGAAATGGCGGTGTCTTCATCAGAGAAAGCTTTGTGTTACTGAATGGAATCCGCAACTGCTGTGCAACGGCATTTCCATCATGATCTCCGAATCATGATCGAAAATGCTGTTGTGCAGCAGAACCTCCACCTAACAATGGCATGAAAAATTTAAGACTACGGACTATGTATGCAAAAGTAAATCCTGGATTAAGTTAAAACAGAGTATCATAGGTTCTATAAATGGACTTAATACCTTGACACGCGTTTGAGTAGAAATTGAGTAACGGCTCAATCTACGTCGTGTGACTAAGGCTTCACACATAGAACATCTGTAACCGTCTCTAAGCAAAACTTACTTCTGACATCTAATATCTTACATTGTTCTTGATTTATAGTGTATTAAAACTGTATATTTCTTTATGAATCACTTTGTATAAGCCACATTAAATGCCATTTTATTCAGTTTTAAAATTTTTATAACCGATGCGAGCAGGGACGTCTTAAGACTCTTTGAGATCCTGGGCCCAGAAAAATCTTAAGGTTTTTTTTAAGACCCTGAGCCCCTATTCAAAAGTAGGCCCTACCTGAGATCTTTAAAAGTAGGCAGTAGATTACATGCATTGTCAAATAATCGTTCAAGCTGTAATTTTAAACAAATAAATGCGTGCGACTCACAACCTCAAAAACCTAGGCATAAATCGGCTCGATCGATAGCCTCATTTCGACTTAATGAGTTGAATGATTGTTCATAGTATTAGGCCAAGGCCTAGACATGGACAACGGTCATCACATAATCATACAGTTTTATCACCTGTGTCAGTTGTCATGGAGTTTGAAATTCACTCTTTTCCGGAGAATATGTACCGGAATAATATGACCATTAAAATTATCCGGATCATGATCTTATTAAGACAGAGTTGATAACGAAACGAGACCCCTACCAAAAGCGAGGCCCTAAGCCTAGCTGGCCCATGCCTTTAAGACTGGTTCAGTCCTAGGAGAGCCCACACCCTAGGCGCGAATTATTTTGGTTGGCGATATTTGCGCCATCTTGGTAACCCTACTTTGATACACTAAATAAGGTAAACCTAACTATTTCTGGAATTTTCATATTTTGTCGGCGGACATTTCGAATTTCATTTTGTTATTGGACACCGGGCTGGAAGTATGGCTGGAGTGTGAGTGAATATACCTTAGAATTTTTTACTTTGTTGGATGTGAAAGGCAAGAAAGAATTGATTGAATGGTGTATGAAGGAAGGATTGATTGCTTCGAGTTTTGAATGTCCTAAATGTAATGAGCGAATGGGATTATACAAACGAAAGAATGCAGTTTTGGATGGATTTGAGAATATATATGGCGGCGCTCACACGATCATTCGCTTAGCGACGAGACCTTAAGGACTTTTTTAAAATCTATTATGCTGTACCCTCCACTTGGAAAAGATCACTAGTAAGAAAGTAAGTGCTGTTTTTATATTATTTATTTATCTCAAATGTTTAATTTCAGTATCGTTTACATATATTTTCAATACACATCCACCTTATTCCGCTATATTCACTTGCCGCCATTGTCGTTTTCGCTTGGCGCCATCTCGTTCTGGCTTGACGCTTATTTCGGTTTGTCGCCAATGGTGTGGGCTCTCTAGGATATTACCCTTTAGGCGTCCCTGGACGTGACTCAGAAAATTGAAGGGGAAAAAAGGACGCTCAGAAAAGGAATGAATTACTGAGCACTTCTTCTGTCTTGACTAAACTATATTTAAATCTTCTGATCCATTATAAGGCAGTGTTGAATATAATTATTCTCAGTCGATGGGGAGCTATTTTCCCATTTATGATTTGTGCATCTAGCATTTCAGCTAGCACGACAACTGATATTTTCAAGTCGTAAACGCGAAAGATGACATGCAAGATCCCAGAGCAGCAAGAATACTATTCCAGATGACTTGCGATTGGCTAAAGTTAGTGACCATGTACCAACTTTACAAAAACATAGACATTGCCGCTGTGTTGTACTAAAGCACGTGAGAAGAGAACAAAATGGCGTACATTTTGCAACGTTTCACTATGTGTTGATTCCTGTTTTGTTTGTTATGACTGAAGTCTTAAACATTTGAATACGAAATATATCTAATTTATAATTCCTTTTGTAGATGTTAGTATTTGCAAATATCATGTTTATAATGCGACATAGAAAGAAATGCAAACCATAAGATTTCCTAACTTCCAATGGGCAGTGGGAAATAGGCTTCCCACACAAAAAAAATGGTCTTTAAACTCAAATTTTAGGTAATTGGCTAAATGAATTTCCTTTTATAAATCTTAATCTTAATCCAAAAAATATTTAAACATAGCATTAATAGAAAAAAATGGCCTTATAAAGAGTTAAAATAAGTGCCTGAATATTAATGGTGGAAATTTTTTTTTTATTTTTATCTTCTGGAAAAAAAGAAAATAGAGTGAGCAAACTTACCCAACATATACTTCTCTTTCAAAAAATCGAGATCTAACGTTGCAGCGGATTTCAAATTCATAAGGTTCATCAACCGTAACAACCAATGCACTGTATCCTGCCTTTTCCGCTCTTCTGACTATATCAATAACAATATTCCGATTCGGATAAATATATGTTTGCATCCATTTTACTGTTTCAGCGGGTACATAAGATGCAACCTGCTCCAACGATCTTAGAGATAGTGAATTTAGTATCATTATGGCTCCCATGCTTGATGCTCCTAAATAGAGAAATCCACACATAATTCAAGTAATAGTTATAGTGAACGGTTTTTTCAACCCCTAATGGACCATTAAATATATATATTACGAATTTTGTGTAAATAGTGTAGATAATTTGTCTCTTTTGGTGTTTAATGCATTTATATTACTCTATGTTATATTTATTTCATGCTACAATTGTACTATTCACAAGCAATGCCGCCCCTTACGTTATAATGGCGATTCAATGAGAACTTGGTGAAATCTTGGCGGTAGAGCCAAGTTGGCATCATTTTTGGTGACCAAATTGGCGAGTTCGGAACCCTCTGGAATCTCCCGGAAAGTAGTGGATCTCTCCACTAATGTCACGAACGATTATATTTCTGGAAGTTTCTCTCGCGCCTGTAAATAAAGATGCACGCAGGAACGGCGATCAGTCTTTATTAAACCAGCGAGTAATGAACATTGTTTTGACTATCGATTAGCTCGGCTGTGCTTCTGAATAATCTTTTACATACGTGTATTTTATACAAGGATAATTGTGTTTGATTTCTGTTGAAGGTGTGAAGACCTTCGGAGATTTACTCTGTGGATGTTGCTGCTGAATCCTGTATTTAAGGGATTGGAGTTTTGTTAATAAATTCGCATCGCTCTTGAAGAACTGTTTATTGTTCTTTGTGATTGTTTTGCATAAAATCATCGAACCCGGATCTACGTAACAATATGTATAAAATAATTTGTGCTGAAAATAATACGTAAATATGATTACTTTTCAACATAACTGCTATGAAAATCCAGGCATTTGTCGTATCGAGGGACATTCCATCGCCCTATTCGAAGAATGTTGCCATTTGTTATGCGAGATGGATCTGAAAGTGACTTTGAAGTTTCCTCATTTATCTGGAAACTTTAACCACATAAGCAGTTCTTCAGTTCAAGAGATTAAAATTACTCGGCTCTCTATGTCGAGGCTATATGCTGGGTGATCTGACACGTTTCATTTAAGCTGCTTCAGAAGTCTCTGGTTTCATTCAAGTACAACTCCACTCACATGCAATGGCGTGGATACCACTTGGCTAGGCGGTGCTGTGCACCGGGACCCTCGAGGTTTGGGGCTTCTCGAACCCTGACCATCAAGCAAGCTGAATGAGATAATTTCTCTTACATTTAAGAAATAAATATAAAAGTTTCAACATAACTAATCAGAGCAACTCAATTGAAGGTATTTTTGAGCTTGTAGGGAATTCCCCTAAATTCTTTCCTGTATTTGTATTGTATTGCGAACTTTACTTATTGGAAAGTTTACATTATTTTTCATTTTTTTTTTTAATTTTTCTAACTCTGTTACTTGAAAATAAACAAGTTTCATGAAACATCTTACCATACATCTCAACACACCTACACAGGAAGCTATCTTGGTCATTTTTTTTAAATAACGATATGATTCATAATAAGCTATTTTCCTGTTTCAGTAGTTTACAATCTTCGGGTATAGGCAATAGAATGATATAATTTTGCCCCCCCCCCCCTGTGGCCGTGGTAGCCGAGTGGTATAGGTATCGGATCGTGGCAGCCTTGTCACGAGTTCGAGCAATACCACTAAAGACCCACCGTATAGGGCAGAGATGCACGTTAAATCTGTCGAGAGCTGAAATGTCCTCCCGTTGGTGTGGTAGTTAGGAGAGGGGGTGCCAGCTCAGGTGACATCCACGTCACTTGACCATGGTTCAAAATGACGCGGTCCGTCGCCAAAAGCCCTCGTGTAGCTGAACAGTGCGACGTTAATATTCAATCAATCAATCCCCCTCCTCTTATGTACTTCCGTTGGAGTGTTTTTATAAAAATAAATATAATAATACTGTATTGTATTTTCTTATTCATGCATATTTTTTGTATTATTTCTTGTCTACCACCTGTCAAATGGAACATGGATAATCAGTAAAGTTCACACAAGAAAACTCATCTACATACATGTAAGTAGTATGTAGCTTTGCTTTCCTATGTTCTGCACAGCACGATAATTGATTTATTGAATATTAACGTCACACTGTTCAGCTACACGGGGGCTTTTGGCGACGGACCACGTCATTTTGAACCATGGTCAAGTGACGTGGACGACACCTGAGCTGGCACCCCCCTCTCCTAACTACCCCACCACACTAACTGGAGAACGTTTCAGCTCTCGACAGATTTAACGTACATCTCTGCCCTACACGGCGGGTCTTTAGTGGTAATGGGCTCGAACTCATGACAAGACAAACCACGGTCCGATACTTATACAACTTGTCTACCGCGGCCTGCAGAGCACGATAAAGGGCTGATGTCAAAGTAGCTTTGTGTATTTAAAATACTAATATATTTTTACATGATAAAAACCAACCAAGATAAAACCCTGGGTTTTTTTGCTCAAAGATTTTAGGATACCTAGCTACACCATTGCTCATATGTCTATTATGTACTCGGCTCATTTATCAGCGAATTCTTCTACTTTAAGAAAGTGAGTAACACTACACTACTCGTATTTGGCGAGAACATCAAGGCATGCTTACGTGTCTACAGTTCGGTTCATATTGGTGAGTTGCCATGGTAAGTAACAAAGGTTGTGGTCAAGAGATCTGCAGTCACCTACCGAGCATCCCCACCCCTACTACTCGTCTGACTATTTAGGGGCTCGATTGGGATTAAAATGAAACAAAACGTCACTTGTATTTCTAATCCATTTACTGCCAATTTCAAGATATCTAGTATAGTGAGGATATGACTGCCAACATACAAGATGTTTCGTAGTTAGTGCTACAAGTTTAAATTCATTGGTATTGGTTACGGAATGAGTTTATAATAACCATTTGAGTTAGAAATTATTAGAAAGGATAAAAACTTTTTAAAAAAACACTTTTATATATAAAAACACATTTAACATAACTTTTTGTTATCAAAGTTATCAACTTAGTTGATTCGGTTACAATATTACACACTTACACATAAACAAACACATTGGGAAACAATGGCTCTCCTCTTTTACCGAAGAGAAAAATTTTGATTTAATTTAAAATTAATTAAAATTGAAAAATAATTCATTTATGTCAATGGGTTTACCTTCAATTGTGCCCCTCTCTCCCTCTGGATGAAAAAGAGTATGTCCTGCAGTCGGTGCAATTCCTATTGGAAGGCCTACCTTTTGTCCCAAAACAGTGGTCTCTGAAGTGTAATTCACCATTCTTCTTAGAACTCTTTTCTTGATCCAAATTCTTTTGAAATTAGCATAATATGATAGTTATTAGTAGATTTGATATACATATTGAATAAAACTCATGAAATGTTTTCCAGAAATGTCAATTGAAAATGCAATGAATAATTAATTCAATGTATCTTATTCAATATACAATTTGAATATAATTACAGTTCCACCTGCAAAATGCTATTAAAAAAGAACCACTGCTCTGAATGACATCAAATTTAAATTGAATATATTCGAAGAAAGAGGAAATGGTATGGTTGAAGAAAACATTCGTTGGTGTTTTTATTGTTGCCTTTATGCAGTTTTTGGCTCAAGGACAGTTAAAAACTGATTTTCCCCATCGAATGTGTTACGATCTTGCACTGGTGGATGCCTTTTTGCTAACTGTGTAACTTGTGGAAGTCAATTTTCCGTCAAAAAACTGAAACAATCATGTACGCTAAACAGTACAATTGGTTTTATGCGCAATTGATGCCAAAGCCGTCGTATAATTAGTTTCAAAATGTCACTTGTACCCAGGGCAGTGCTTCTCAAACTTTCAATGTTTGCGACCCAATATTCAATCACAATTTGCATCGCACCCCTCAATACAATAATGATGTATTAAATTCAATAATACTATACTTTAACGCTAAACCCACAATACGACTTTAACCTCTTAAGTCCCTTCGACGTATATAAGCGTTTCACTCAGCCAGTGTGTTAATTGTCCCCAGACTTATATATACGTCTTTCCAAAGTACTATCTTTTCTGTGAACTGCTATCTATAAAATTATTCCGAACGCTTTGGAAAGCAATAAAATGACCTTGAAAGTTTGCCAAAGATTTACTTGTTTCAGAGGATTTGATTATTTTTTCTTTTTCTAGTCTCCCCCTCCCCCTCAATACGCTTACCTACGTTCTAAGCGGTGGCATTGGGGAACGATTCGCATTTAAGGATTAATTATATAAATCGTACCAATTATCCAGACAAGTGATAATGTTGGCATATAATTTTATATATTACACATCCATGGGGTGACTGGTAATTAATAAACTTGTCCTTAACTTAGTATTGTTAAATTAATTATAAAATAGATTGTGCAGTACTGATACATTTATAAGTATATTGTAGTGTAAATGAGTATTTTATTTGTTATGTCGGAATGCATTTGTTTACTTTCAGTAAGTTTATAATTTGTTTAAATAATCTTTTGTTTTCTACTTTTCAATATGCTCGCGCCCCCCTCACGGGATTATCATGCCCCCTAGGGGGCGCGCCCCACAGTTTGAGAAACCCTGACCCAGGGACATCTTAAGAATCTTTGCTGCCCTGGGCTAAGAATATTTTGAGGCCTTGGGACCCTATGCAAGAGTAGGCCCTACCTGAGATCTTTAAAAGTAGACAGTAGAGAAAGTCAAATAATCATTGAAACGGTTATTTGAAAAAATAAATGTGTACGACTCACAATATCAAAAACCTAGACATAAACCGGCTCGACCGATGGCCGCACTTCGACTAAATGAGATGAATGATTGCTTATGTTTAGGCCTAGCAGGGCCTGCGCTAGCAGTTTCGCCGACCCCGGACAAAGAGGTAAAATGCCATCCGTTTATAACAAAAATTAAAAGAGATAATGTAAACCCTTCCCCCCGCTTAATGGTAAAATAAAACGAGGGCAAAAAAATTGCTATCAATAATGTTGAAGCTTTTGATTAGCAAAAAACAAAAATTTATTAATTTATGATTTTGGCTCTAAATTAAAATTAGGGTTGCACAGAAAAGAAAAAAGTCATTTCTAGTGTATAGTTATAAAATACAGGTATTAAAAAAAAATACTAAAACAAATTATAGAAACAGTAAATATTAAAACTTAATTACATATTAAATATACATTTAAACCGAGAGTTAAACTTAAGTGTTTTTTTCTCACTTTTAATTTTGATAATTCTTTTTATAATTTCTTTAATATTAATTTCTTTAGCCAGTTCATGTTCAATGGCTATTGTTGTCAAGCCGTTTAGCCGATCCTTGAAAGTCTGGAGTTTAAAAAATTTTTTTTAATTAATTTTAATTTGGAAACTCCTTTCTCCACTTGGCACACTTATTGGGAGAGTAAGAAATATTCTTAAAACTACCGAGATTTGGAGCAAAATCCAAATTCGATATGAATTTTAAAATCTCGATTGGACATTCTTTTTTATTTATCAAAGCCAAAACCACTACTATCTCGTCTGCCAGGTTTAGCGCGTTTATATTTGATGAATTCCTGTCAGTTAACACTGTTTCTAGATCTTTACAATACTTTAGTACGTCGTTTTGCGGAGTATCTTTTAAATCACAAATATAAATAATGAATGTACTCAAAAGCTCATTAATGTTTTGCATTTTAAATGAACTTCTATCGTCCTTTTCCATGAAAATATTTTACGAAACTTATGACATTTATATATGTAAAACGAAAAATAAATAAATAAAATAGAAAACACAAATGCAGCAAAATAAATTTTTTCACTTTGTCTTACGCAATGATTAAAATTCTTGGGCGTTAAACCTTAAAAATCTAAAAGAGAATTTGAAAATGAAAATATTGTTACCATTTTTGTTGTACGACTTTGTCTTTTCTGCATAAGGGCAGGAAGCTAAAAGAATTAGTTCGGAAGTCAAATTGTCACAAGATTCCCTCGGTTTTCTTCGGAAAAGGGTCTTTTTCCCAGGGTCATTCTGCCTCTTTTTTTACAAAAAAACTTGACCACTTTTCATCCTTTGGTTGAGAAAACCTGCCAAAATCTATCTCTTTCAATAGTACCCGAATTCACGCATACAAAGCAGTAACAGTTGTAGGAAATTAGTTGAAAGAGAACTAACCAGATAAATTTTTCTTTATCATCCCCTCTTGAATGTGTGTGTAGCACAGTACAAGCAAATAGCTTTAGAAGTTTTGTTTTGAAAAAAAAAACTTTTTACACGTTAACTTGACTTATATGACATTGAGAATTGGAAGGATGTCAATTAAGAATTATTAAACTGAAATATATTTTAAAAATTTTATTACTCCTTGAGAAATAAATTCTTAATTTCTTTATAATAATTCTTAATTTATTATTCCTCATCAATACTGTTTCGAAAACATTGATTTTTTTCTAAAGACTTAAAATTTTGGTATAATGGCAAAAAATCATAGTCTTTTCTTTAATACTTATTTGTGATATATTTGCTAGAATTTTCAGTATTAAACTATTTACAATATACATCAGTGTTTCTCAAACTTTCAATACTGGCGCCCCCCCTTTTTAATCACAATTTTATCCCCCTTATATATTAATAAATTCGTGCAAAATGTTTGGCGCTAAAGTTACAATAACAATCTTAATTATAAACCGTACAAATTAATAACAAAGTATTAAATTTTGTATGTTACTTTTAAGAAAAAAAAAAATTAAGTAATAGGATAATTATTATGTTTTTTTTTCCTTTTCTCTGTTTTTTAAAGGGTAACATATTGAAAAAATGCTGGCTGCTTAAAGAAAAATAAAATATAAGCTAAATATAGAAAAAAATATGAGGTCAATTTCAAAAAAATTAGAAAAACTTTGCTCTGCAAGAAAGCCCATAAGTCGCTGATCTTTTTAAAACTTGTTCTTAATTCAGTATTAATATAAGATAAGTATTAAATTTTTATATATGTTACTCTTAAGTAATATATTTTTTAAAAGTAAATTATATATATATACTTTTAAGTAATAGGTTAATTATTTTATTTTTCTTTTTAATTTTTTTAAATTGAAACAGATTGAAAATAATTTTTAAATTTAAAAGATTTTTTTCCCTTCAAACCCTTTTCTAAAAGTACAAATGTAAAAAAACCCTAATCTATTTTTGCTCTTTATCATACCCATTCATCTGACATTCTCGCGAACGTTCAGTGAGTCTGGAACCTAACAGACGTCTGCACCAAACGAAAAAAATTTTTGTACTTTACAATTCTAGTCAGTCTTGGGAATCGATTAGCTACCGAATCTCTCTTGAATGACATTTCATAATTAGGGTTAAATTTTAAATTCACGGTATTGTATTTACGGAGTGAATTAAAACAAAATCATAGATATATTTTTTAAATCACATCGAGTTGACGATAAAAAAATAACAATACACAGACGAGGGAAATTGTGCAAGTTACAAGGGTTGGGATCCATTTAAAAATACTTAGGGGGCCTCAACTACCAAAAAAAAATCTTCATAGATTTCACATCCAGTGAGAAATTAAGGGCAATTTTGTAATAAATCACTCTTTGAATTCTGGATAGAGGTGGATGCTGAATTTTCTGCACTGAAAACAAAGCATTTCGTATACTATTACCTTTTTTTAACAGCATCCCTTTTGTGAACCCATTTTCTGCGATGGCTCTTTGAAGACAAAATATGATCTGAGCAAATAAAAAAATAACTCAGTGTCAATTTCAAATTTTTTACCCTTTCCCTTTTAAAAAACTTTGCTCTGCAAGATCAAGCCCATGGAAGTCACTGATAATTATTAAACGTTCTTATACTTTTTTAAAAATTCTTAACACGAGGTTTTTTTTTTAAAAATAATATATTATTCTTGATATAATAGTTTAATTGTAAGGAGAGAAAAACCAAGTGCGACAATGTTAAAAATGAAAATGATTTATTGAAATGAATACTCATATTAGAAACGGTTTTGAATGAACTGTAATTTTAAGCCTCGCAAATTGCATTTAGAATAAATGTTAAGTAATAAAAAAAAAATATAAAATTCTAATGAATAACAGTTGTGTTATTTTTAATAATTAAAGCAAAAACTCGGGATCAGGTGTGCCCCGTACAACTTAATGGTCGGGGGGTGATGCCCCCAATTTTTTCTTTTTAATTATTTTTTAAATACAAGATAAAAAACACAATTTCAGTGATTAATTTAACTAAAGAAAATATACTTACCCTTTTTTAAGGGTTTTCTTTTGTCTTTCATAATTTGAGAAAATATCAATAAAACTGAACTAAATTGTTCCAAATGTGGGGACCTTAAGGACACAAATCACAGACACTTTTGCTAACATTACAGGAAAGTTTTTGCAACAAAACTGTCACCTTTGTTTTCACGTTTTTTTTAATTTTAATATCCTTTTGATCGACAAAACCTGTTGAACTTTTTTTGCTTGTGTCTTTTGACGGGTGGTGCATTTTGCGGTACCGTTATGGCTTCATATTTTCGATAAAGTTCTTAAAGTAGCTATTAAAATTTTCCTTTCGTTTCATGTTTATTGCTTTTTTAAATTTACTTTCGCTATCATGATTAATATCTTTTTTCAGCAAGTTTTCCTTGTTTGATCAGCTTCAATTTCCTTTTTAGAGATCACAGATGCCCAATTTTTTTTAGATACTGCTCATTTACATTTATAAACCATAATCGTCGTACAACATCACAATTAAAACCGCTAAGTTATTCATAGGGAAAATGCAGCATGTTGAAGAAAATATTTTGAAAAATATGGTCTCCAGGAACTCGGTCCCAATCTAATACCTTAAGATTTAAAAACGTTTGCCACTCCCAAAAAAGGGGGAAATGTTATCAGTTCATTTTAGCCCCATTAAACGTCATATTAAAGGGTTTCTGTCAAGGTCATTGGTAACAAATAAACAGTTTTCCCAAATTAACGATTTTTGATTTTATGTTTCATTATACCATAAAATAAATCTTGGCCTATTTAAACCTTCAAAGTGCTCAATATCTTATGTAAAAAACCCTTTTACATTGTGAAAAAAGCGCAACAGTTTTATAATTTACAACTTCCCCAAAAAAAAGGGATGCAGGTAACCCTCCCAAAGTTCAAAGCCAGCAAATGTAATATTTTGTTAATAGAAACGTAATAAAAATTTCTCATCGTAGGATTACAGCAAAACAAACAAAATATTTTTTTTTTTTTAGTTATTCGATCAAAAAAATATAAAGAGCGTTCAAAATAGAATCTTTTATTTTTGATGACCTTTTTTACCAGATGATATATATAAATCATATCAATGTAAATCTGTATTTTTTTATTATATCAGAAAGTATTGTTTTTTTCATTCCAGTAAATTAATTTTTTAACTTTTATTTTCGATATGCTCGCGCGCCCCCAAGTATAGTGAAACACTGATATACATATATGTAATAGATTGAAGTAGTGTTGGCCGGTGTAGAGTAAGTATCAATTTTGATTTATTAATGACGTCTTTAGAATAGCTTTACCTCCATTATTATGAGCACACATCAACAGATTAAAGCAGCAAGTATTAACAATCTTACGTGATAGCGGCAAGCAGAGAAAGAGAGCGCGATCACATAAGCTTTTGGTGTTTATATATCAACAGTGCACAAGCGCGTGATTATTACGTAATAGTGGTTCTGATTGGCTAGAATGCACGGGATATGGAAATCGGTTTAGCCGATTACGATTAAGATTACAATGTTTATTTTTAAACCTAAGAATTAAAGATTATTTATAGACCATTAAAGAGTTAATTAAAAGTATGTTATAGTATGTTATGTTTTAAAACCATACCTTTTATAAGCCTCTTTATTTTCCCAGAGAGTTTGTTGATTTCCCGATCCAGCCCATATATAATCTCTTGAAAGAGGATCCAACAAAGCAGGGGCACATCTTTCAAAATCTTCAATATTTTTCATAGTTTCTAAGCTGATAGATCATTTCGCATGAACTATTTTGTCATATAAATCATATTCAATTTGTTACAATTCATAAAAATTATATCTAAATATAGGTGTGGATGAAGGTGATTAATACAGTTTTATATAATTTTAAAACTATTTTAATTTTTTAAAAGGACTCTTTGCCATAAAATTTAAATTATGCAATAGAAAAATCGAATTTGAATATCCAACCTATTTGAATATAATAAAAATGTTCGTTTGCAATAACTACTGATATAAAGAGTCTTTAAGAGGACTTTGAAGAGAAGTTTGTGACGGCTCTATCCGCATCCTTCTCAGTAACAAATCCTCTTGGAAAATCTTTGGTTCTTAAAAACTATTTTATTAGAACGCACCCTCTGAAGAAGAGAACATGAACATGTAAATTAAGTCTTCTAGGTATATGTCGCAGGAAAAGGATGAAATTAGGATTTTCAGTGTCCCTGTAGGGCAATGGATAACGCGCTGGACTTCAGATCAAAAGGTCGAGGGTTCGAATCTCATGTGGGTGAATCCCATCTATAATTTCTGTGAATGTGATTTCTTTTTCTAAGCTCTCACCCAAGTCAAAATTATCACTCAACTTTCAACCCAGATGAAGTACTGAAGCCACGACTCCCGGATTCCATCGCCCAACCAATCGCCGTCATGCCACTAAGCAGAAAGGAAAACCCCACATTCGTCAAGCTCTCCATCATAGACTTATCATGATATGGGATTGAGGACTGTCTTACAGTCCAGATGCCCAAAACACAACGCCCATTCAAATTAGGATTTTCATCGAATCCCTAAAGGAGATGATCAATTCACGCAAGATGTTAAAATAACGTCTCTTTGAGGTCATTCCCCCTGTATAAGTGATTTGATCAAATCCCTGAACTGTTTTAGTGAAGCGATGAAATGAACAAGTCAGCCATTTTTTTTAAAGATATGCGGTTGATATTTAGGGGATCGATATTAGTACCTGTATGGTTAGGAAGTACAAGGACTCGACCCCCCAGGAGTCTCCTCCCCCCTGGACAGCATTTTGCCAATGCAAATCCTGGCTAGTTCATTTCATAATTTCACTGAAACAATTCAGGATTTGATAAAATTAATTGCTTTCATCATGGAAATGATCTTGAAGAGGCGTTATTTTAACATCTCCCGTCAATTGATCCTATCCCTTATGAATGAGGAGAAATCCTTCAGGGATAGGGGGAGAGAGACACCTGGGGGTAGAGTCCTTGTATTTCCTAACCATACAGGTAGTACTATCGATCCCCTAAATATCAACCCCATTTTTTTAAAAAAAAGGCTGACTTGTTCATTTCATTATTTCACTAAAACAGTTCGGGGATTTGATCAAACCCACATACATAAGGAAATGACCTCAAAAGAACGTTATTTTTAATATTTTGTTGAATTGATCATTCCTTGGGGATTCGACGACAGTTTAAATTTCATCTTTTTTCCTGCGACATAGACAAAGTCTAGGTTTTTCAAGTTAGAGATAGGTTAGATTGCTAGTAGATTAGTGATTAATCAAATTTATAGTGTAATGCAAATATTTGCCTTTTCATAATTGTAATAATTAAGGTGACGATTTGTCATTAGAGATTGAATAAAAATTAGATAGCTGAAGGCAGTGTATTCGATAGATTGATTGAATATTAACGTCCCCTGTTCAGCTACACGAGGGGTTTTTTGGGGACGGACCCGTTTTTTAACCATGGTCAAGTGCGTGGACGACACCGAAAAAGGCACCCCCTCCCAAACCCACAGCACACCAACGGGGGGACATTTCAGCCCGACGATTTAAACGTACCCGCCCACGGCGGGGCTTTTGTGGTACTGGGCCGAAAGGACAGGCAAGCCACGATCCGATACCATACCACTCGGGTACCCGGGCCGCAGGGTTTTTCAAACTTCAGTAAGTTGTACGGTATTTAAAATCTTCTCATACGTCTTTCCTTTAATTGTCTCCATATAGCTTTAACTGGGTGCATCTCTTAGTTTTGATCAATTGAACTTGTATTATTGATTGTGTTGCAAATAGATTAAGTAGTTTTGAACAGAGCTAGTCTTCCTTCCCTTTCTTCCACATCTCTTGGCGTGGATCCGAGATCCTTACAAGTTCTACTAACCTATACTATTATTTCGTACTCAAATCATATTTGCTCAATCAGTACCTCGCTCTGAAGTTTTATTTGGGCATTGCCCGCTCAACGAAGCTAAAGACCACGACTTGAATATTTTAAACTCCAATATGTTGATGATTGTTTCAAGATTTTTTCTAAAAGTTATCTTGATATATTATCAATAACGCATTTTGACGTTAAAAAGTGTTAACGGGAAATTTGTTTAATTGAATTTTGAAACAAGTGTGTATTCCAAACAATACTAAAACACTATAAATGCTTTTCTAATTTCAATACTTTAAATTTGAAATTTTGGCGAATAATGATGAAAGTTATATGGTCCGAAGAATCGTCGTTCACATTGCTCCTTAAAATAGGACATGAGTATGTCCAGAGAGCCTATTGTAACATCCTTCAATATTATTTTTTCACTAATTCCAGAAACATTACGTCGTGCCAAAAGAACAGAATTCTATTTTTCTAAATATATCCAACCCATGAAAACCCAAGCACTGTGCTTCGCGCTAAACACAAAACCCAAGAAACTGTGTCTTCTTGGTTCAGCAAAACCAAGCCCTGTGTACCAGCTAAAACAAAGGAACTCCTTCCTTTACTCAAAATTCAGTTCAGCACATACGCGTTTCAAAACCAAGGGAGTCTTTTTTCTGTCCACCTGCTAGAAGGTCACAATTACCTTCTCCTCTACAAAAAGCAAAAACCCGTGTAGGTGCGGCCAAATACTCCAAAAACTACCTCCAACAGCAATGGCGTAACTGAGAATATTAAAGCCCCCTGCAAAATCAGGTTTTAGGCACCAAGCCTGGTCTTATAAAGGATTGTAAAACCATACGTATTTGTCATCAGTCAGGCTTTGGGCCTCCTAGAATCCTGTGGGATGCGGGGGTGTACGTTACGCCACTGGGAAACAGTAGCCCCAGACACTACACCTATCATCTTAACTTTATTTCAACTTCGAAGCACAGCAGAGGTTCAAAGATTAGACAACGATCTTATATCCTTCTACTAGCTTTGCCAGCATTCTAATATGGATTAATTAATAACGCTGTGTGTGTGTATATTGATATTACTTGATATTACACAAAAACTATTGGAGATGGACATTATACTTTGAATCATGGTCAAGATACAAGGAGGATATGGTTACGAATTTTGTGCAAATAGTGTAAATAATTTATGTTTGGATGTTTAAGGTATCCGACTACGTTCGGAACCGTGTGATTTCGGACCGTATGAATGGATAATATTTATGATACTTAGTGTCACTTAGATTAGAAAGTGTATATAGAATTGTTTTAAGAATAGTCTTACAATAAAAAATTATTTAAGTACAACATTTCGGCTAAAAATTAACTTAGAATAACCTTTTATCAAAATGTTCTCCTTTTGTGAAAAATGCTTCTATTATAATATTTTGCCTATATTTAGTTCAGACCTCTGTACAGAGGCTGAACTAGAATTTTTGAAATATATAACTTAGAAGTCGGTTTATCCATGTTTTACGACAACAGAGGGGAGAAATTTTAAGAAAAAAATGCCGGTAATTATATTTCAAATGGTTGCAACTCTGAAAATAATGTGAATTTTTCAAAAATCATAGTTGAGCCTCTGTACAGAGGTCTGAGCTATATACAGGAAACATTTTATTATAATAGAAGCATTTTTCACGAAAGGAGAACATTTTGAATAAAGGTTATTCTAAGTTAATTTTTAGCCGAAATATCGTATTTAAATAACTTTTTTTTGTTAAAATGTCCTTAAAACCATTTTATACATGTATTCTAATCCCAAAGTTCAACGAATATCATAGAAAATTATCAATTTAAAGCGACTTTTTAAATCACGGTTCCGAATGTGATGGCCTCCTTATGACTTTACATTACTCTATGTTATATTTATTGTAATATTCGCAAGAAACGCCGCCCCTTACGTTATAATGGCAACTCAAAGGGGACTTGGCGAAATCTTGGTGCTAGAGCCAAGTTGGCATAATTTTTGGCGACCAGACTTTTTTTTTTGGCGAGTTCCGGACCTTATGGATTCTTCTAAAAATTAGTGGAGGAGTCCACTAATTTCATGATTTATGACGCAAGCGGATTTTTCTCGAAGGATCCGCCGGGCGAAAAATTGAGAGATGCTCGCCAAAACGAGTGAGTCTTGTTTCAACCAGTGAGTATTTTTGACTAGCGATTAGTAAGCTTGCCCTGACCGAGATAACTGATTAGCTAAGCTGTGTTTGTGGATAATATTTTACATACGTATAATACATATATTTTAGACACTGATAATTGTGTCTGAGTGTTGTTGAAGGTGTGAAGACCTTCTGAGATTTATTCTGTGAATATTGCTGCTGCATTTTGTATTTCAACGATTGGATTTTCGACAATGAATTATCATCACTCTTAAGGTATCCGGCTGCGTTCGGAACCGTGATTTTGAAAAAGCGCATAAGGGATAATTTTCATGATATTTAGTGTCACTTAGATTAGAATACATGTATAAAATTGTTTTAAGGACATTTTGACAAAAAAAAGTTATTTAAATACAATATTTCGGCAAAAAAATTAACTTAGAATAATTTTCTTTCAAAATGTTCTCCTTTTGTGAAAAAAAATGCTTCTATTATAATAATATTTTATACCTTTATATATCTCAGACCTCTGTACAGTGGCTCAACTATGATTTTTGAAAAATTCACATTATTTTCAGAGTTACAACCATTTGAAATATAATTATCGGCATTTTTTTCTTAAAATTTCTCCCCTTTGTTGTCGTAAAACACGGATAAACCCACTTCTAAGTTATATATTTCAAAAATTCTAATTGAGCCTCTGTAGAGAGGTCTGAACTAAATACAGACAAAATATTATTATAATAGAAGCATTTTTCACAAAAGGAGAACATTTTGATAAAAGGTTATTCTAAGTTAATTTTTAGCCCAAATATTGTACTTAAATAATTTTTTATTGTAATATTATTCTTAAAATAATTTTATATACATTTTCTAATCTAAGTGACACTAAATATATAAATATTATCCATTTATACGCTTTCGCAAAATCACGGTTCCGAACGTAGTCGGATACCTTAAAGAATTGTCTTGTTCTTTGCGACTGATTTGGATAAAATCCTAGAACCCCGATCAACGTAACAATATCTAAGTTGGCACCCCACTTCCCAAACTTACACACCACGCAAGCGAGAGGGCTATAAGCTTCGTTAGAGCTTACGTGCATCCTCCCTTCTCCACGTCGGGATTTCAATGGCACCTGTACTGGCACTCACAATTCGATTGAAACAACATAGGTCAAGAATTATCAAGTATGCTCCCGCGGCTATATATGAGTATTTTTTAATTATCCAACGAAGTCAAATCACAAAACTTAACACAGAAGTATGTAAAAATAATTTTTCACATGTCTACTTACCTTGCCTTTTTGCAATTCTTAGGTTTGTAGATGGCCCCACAAGGCATCTGAGAGTACACAATCAATTAATACATAAGAATTCTCACAAAATATTTTATAACTATCTGAAAACACATTTGTACATTTCCTGTACTTGCAATTTAATCTTGCTTGTTTAGAAAGGAAATTTACATTATAAAACAACAAAAATTATGAATTTACGTTCCTATATTATATATAAATTAAATTCACATTACTTGTTTCTTATTAAGTAAAGACATACAACTGTAACTAATTTAAAGTGAAACAGTTTCACATTTTGTCCTCATTTGAAAGGTATTTAAGGAAAATTCCAGTTTTCTTTATATGAAAATTACATTACACTGAATATCTATCACATTATCATTGTTATCGTTCAGCTTTTTCTTTCCTTTATATTTCATAAGAGAAAAATATATTTGATATTTTTCTTCTCGTGTATGTGTTCGATATTTTTCTTCTCGTGATATTTTTCTTCTCGATTTTTGCCGCTATCTATTATAGCTGAATAGAGAATTAAATAGTTATTTAATTGAATGAAACATGTATGCAATAATAAACAACATTCTAATTCCTTATAGCCATCACCGCTACTTGAATAATTTCATGTGAAATACCATGTAATACCATGCGAAGTGGAATAATTTCATGAATGTGTTTGTGAAGCCCTGGCTGAGTGGTAGCGTATCGCGCTTCCACGACTCAATTCCGGGTTAGTAAGGTCGACTCAGCCTTTCATCTCATCAGTGGGTCAATAAATTCGTGCTTGATTCGGAATTAAACACTGGGAACTTAGCATCAGACTCGTCAGGCATCTTAGTGCTCAAGGTCACGAGAACTGAAATGGGCACAGAAGGCCTTGGCTCTCTATGGGCTGTTGCGCCACTGAGTTTAATTTAGTTTTAGTGTTTTTACACGCTTTTGTAAGACACACACACACGAAGCTCCTCCAAAAAAAAAAATTCCCTCGGAATTTTGGTGACACTTAGCATTGACAAAAAGTTAACAATTGCTGCAGTTTTTTTCCCTGTTGTCGGCATTGCAGATTCACGGAAACAGATAATGTCATTACAGTATTTTCGAGGGATCTTATAGCCACTTAGATGACTTCAAGCGTTATCGTGTGAGGTCCCTGCCCCTGGGGACCTCCGTTCTACGCTATCCGCGTGACATGTTTCTGTGGGGAGGAACGAAAAACTACTAAAGTCCTTCATACTAAAATCTGTGTTTATTAATATCTTAGTTTAAACACAATACAACAAGAATAATCTAAGGAGTATGATCAAGAACGAGAAGATGCAACACGTATTACCAATCGATAGCGCATATAACCACTGAATCTAACTTTATAGATTAAATACTATCTCACTAGTAAAGGCTACTACTTTTATACTCCTTTTTTGCATTATTTTCATCGATTAGTTAGATATAGATTAAAATTCTAAACAAATTGTTTAAAACTACATGTCCAAGAGATAAATAAATGAAAAAGAATTTCTCCTATTAGATTTCACAAACCATGTTATTTCGAAAATTTTCAAAATTTTTTTTCTTTAATTGGTATTCTTAAGATAAACCCTTCATAAATACTTAAAAAACTAAAGTATTTAAAATAATAATTCTACGTTTTATAAGTTAATAGGAAAAATGACCTTTAAAAAAGTATAAGCTTTTGTAAATTTACAATATATTAAAGTGAAATAATTTTCAGTGATATTCATCAACTTTATTTAATACAACCTAAGCTGAAAATACAAGGGGAAAAAATTGTTCAAGAAGAATATTGTTACTTAATGTTAAAATAATCTTA
>BMAV01025745.1:0-26365 GCA_019973955.1 Trichonephila inaurata madagascariensis
ATGGGGATTTTTTTGTGATTTTTAGGTTTATTTAGTATATTTTAAGCAAAAAATCCTAAAATTGAAAACAGAGAAAAAATTTATTATTATTAAAATGGGAAAAAACTGGTAAAAATGTACAAAAAGTTACATAAACGGGGCCCGCTCTGTACAAAAAATTTTCGAACAAATTCTCAATTTTTCAATTTTAATGTGTTACTTTGTTATTCATGTTTGAAATGACCTTCAGGATAATAGATATTTTAATTTTTACAAAAACTAGAGACCTCTATCTTAGTGACTATATGAAATTGCTTAAAAAAACAGTGATTATATTCAAATAAAGGACTGTACATTTTGAAATAATACAGTGATTGATAAATCTGAAGAAAAAAATACTTCTACTCTGTTATACAAAACATTTACAAAAAGTTTCATTAAATTATTTTCAAAACTTTTTGAGCAATCGCTGTCCGCGCTTGAGTTTTTCGAAAAAAAAACACATTTCGAGTAAGACGCATTTTAAAGTTTGACATCTTGTGTAAAGTTATGGCATCTTCTTTAGTTAAAACACTTGTAGTTTTTGTTCTAGTGAATGGAAAACAAAAAACCTTGGTATTTTTATTAAGATAATAAGATGTTCTATAAAATAAAATCTTAAAACAAATTTGTCAATTTTTGAAAAAAATCATGAATTTTGGGTAGTCGGATACCTTAAGGTATCCGACTACGTTCGGAACCATGATTTTAAAAAAGCGCATAAATGTATAATTTTCATGATATTTAGTGTCTTTTAGATTAGAATACATGTATAAAATTGTTTTAAGAACATTATGACAAAAAAAAATTATTTAAATACAATATTTTGGCAAAAAATTAACTTACTTGTAACTTAACTTGTAATACTATTCTTAACCCAATTTTATATACATTGTCTAATCTAAGTTATGCTAAATATCATAAATATTATCCATTTACACGCTTATGCAAAATCACGGTTCCGAACGTAGTCGGATACCTTAAGAGGAAAAGAAATCGTTTTTCAAAAAGAAAACTAAATTTTTAGAAATTATTTGTGCTTAGGAAACAGGATGCATACGTTTTACTCAAGTAACCTTCAGATATTCTATATAATGTTTTCAGCAGTTTATACTTTAAGAAAAATAACGAATTGAAAGTAAGATACTACATAGACGCACAGTCATAACATAATCTTTATATACATATATCGTGGCTCGACAATGCTTATTATTCGACCAATTATAGTTCCCTAGATAAGACAATATTTAGGGTTATTTCTGTCTCTTTTCCGAATAATACTCACAGAAAATGGACGCGAAATTGACACTCTCCTCACGTTTAAAATACGTTGATAAATTCGATTTCTTTGCTTCTTTCCTCTGTCATGACTATACTCAGAATGTATAACGTGAGCGCTTGTGTATGTTGCTTCCATTTATCTGTCTATCATGCTGTAGGCTTTTGCAACATTCAGCTACATTTAAACAAATCTAACAACATTACTCTTTGCCAGCAAATAAATTTTTGCAAAATAGCATCCAATAACAAGCATCTAGAAATGAAAACTTTTTTTTTTTTTAATTTGTCACTACACTGTAAAACAGAAAGCACACACAAAAAAAGCCTCTTAAAACAAATGAAAAGTTTTAAAGGCTTAAATGTAAAATGACTTTCAAAAAGGAAATAGTAACGCCTCAAAGGATAGCAAGTAATCGCAAAAAAAGTGTGGGATTGGTAGAAATGTTAGAATTGATAATTATGTGGGGGATAAATGTATGTGTGTTATGAAGCATCTAATGACATCAGACGACAAAAGGTAATAGTCTACACCAGGGGTGTCAAACTCGCAGCCCACAACGAACATTTTTGCTGCCCGCCCAATACATCGGCACACAATAATACACAATAAAATACCAAAATTTCTCCCCAAATAGGAAAGATACTAGCAGAGAAGAGATGTCATGTATCCGGACGCAAACATTAAATTTTTCTTGTTATTTTATTTATGTTTATTATTATGTATTATTCGAAATAAACTTAATGTTAGAATGAATTATAGTTTCTATGAATACTGATTTTTCTTTGCGGCCCACCTGAAGTTAAACCTTGCTTGTTTGGCCCAAGTAAGCCTTTAAGTTTGACACCCTTGATCCACAGCATGCTAAAGTTTTTTTAGAAACAGATTACTACAAGAGAACCTTAAAAGTAACGCCTTAAAACATTAAAGCTTAGTGGAAGCAAAAGGTCAGGACCACTGACTTATATGTGAATTATTATTCTTTAAGATTAGGTTTCAAAATCCTAGCATGATTTTGCTTGAAAGTTAAGAAAATGAAGCAGGAGCTCGAATGTTATCCTAGTAATTTAAGGTAATAGCCTTCGTACTGTTAAAACGACAATAAATGAAATCAACTTTTCTTATAAACTCAAATAAGATGGAAAAGATGCCACAGCATGTTGGAATTATCAGATCTTAGATCAAATATTGCCAAGAAGTTAATTGGCTTGTTATGCTGAGGTAAAACATTGGATTAATTGTAATATAAAATGTATTAATACATTGAAAATTGAAACAAGACCGGGGGAAATTGCTTTTCATTTACCCGACATAAAATATTCCCTTGTAAAATTATTACTGTAAGTTTTTTTCAATTTCCCAACAGCTTTAAAAACAGTGGTGCCATCTTAATGAGGAAAATAAATATATTTAGTGCACGTTTCACAAATGCTTCTTTATTATACATAAATGCAGTGTTATTCATAAAACCCTCCTATGTTTCAAAGCACTATAGTAAAAGACTAAGACAAATACAGCAAAAAGGAACTTTTGAAGGAATACAAAAACAATTTATTTACTTACTTAGTCATAAGCAGTGGCGTAACGTACACCCCCTCAACCCCTGCTTTGCAGGGGGGGGGGGCAGGGACTCTAGGGGGCTCAAAGCTTGACTGACACAAAGTACGTATTTGGGCTTGGGGCCCAAAACCTGAGTTTGCAGGGGGGACCCTAATATTTTCCGTTACGCCACTGGTCACAAGCATACATCAATGCGATATTTCAGTTCTTCCGTAACACTCTACACAACATGGTACTGTCGACGTTACTAATAGCACTTGTTATCCTTTCATGCAGTTCTATTACATCACGCGGCAAAAGGAGTACGAAAACTTGGTCCTATGTAAAATACCAAGTCTTCGTTTAACACGGAAAGGATAACATGTGCTGTCAATAACGTTGATAGTACCGTGTTGAGTAGAGTTTGGACAAAATTGGACTATCCCATTGATGCATGTCGTGAAACTAAGGTTTCACACATAAAACACCTGTAAAGCATGTAAATAAAACTTGAATTGGTTTTATATTCTTTCAAATTATCTTTTTTTGCTGTATTTGTCTTAATTTCTAAACTATAGCGCTTCGAAACTTTGGAAGAAATCATGAATAATTCTGTATGTTTGCATTTGAGTAGATTATATAGGTACGTAATGCTGACTACGAATAAATATAATCAAATGTAATTATAGAAATCAAGCAACAGTTTGTAAACAAGTGCAAACTAATTAAAGTTGATTTTAATCCTTTTCTTCTAGGGAGCTGATATTATAGTATTTCCTGAAAGTGGGTTACTCCCATTTGAAAAACCAAATCGCGATTGGATGCTAAGCTTCATTGAAGACATTCCTGATCCGAAGAAAGAGGTTGTTAACCCATGTGAACAGGAAAGCCAGTTCCGAGATCTTCCAATTCTGAGGAGATTAAGTTGCTTAGCAAGAAATAATCATATTTGGGTTGTCGCAAATACGGTAGATTTTAAAAAGTGTGACATAAATACCAACTGTATTAAGAATAAACATAGTGAAAATTGTACTTCATGCCCAGATGATGGCCATTTCTTCTACAACACAAATGTGGTATTCAACCGAGACGGAACATTTGTGGTTAAATATTACAAAAGGCATCTCTACTTTGAAGCGGAAATGAACACTCCTGACTTTCCCGAAGATGCATATTTCGATACTGAATTCGGAAAATTTACTACAGTAATTTGTTTCGATTTAATGTTCAAAGAGTCCGTAGAAGCTCTTGATGAACCTGGTGTTCTTAATGTTGCCTATCCGACTTACTGGTTTGACCATACTCCATTTATATTCTTTGCGACGCCTTATCAGCAAGCTTGGTCAATGGCTAACAATGTAAATCTAATTGCAGCTGATGCAAACTTCCCGCCAACAGGATCTCTGGGAAGCGGTATTTATACGCCGAACAAAGGTGCTCTGGTATATACTCATAACCCAGATGGTCGAAGTAAGCTTCTCATTTCAAATGTTCCAAAAAGGCCAGATAGTTCTATCCGCGTGAATGATTTAGGACCTTTAAAATTTTTTATCGATGATGGTAAAGTTACCCCAATGGAAGGTGAAGAAAAACCTGTTTTCAAAAAGGAATGTCTAACCACCGTTCTTAAGGATGCAGAAAACTTGACGGATTATCGTTGTAGTCCGACAACCATTGATCATTATCAGTTTAAAAAATTAAAGAAACTCGAAGACGACATAGAAATTTGCGACAATGACTTTTGCTGTTCCCTTTCTTATCAAGCTGAGTCTATGGACGAAGATTATTTCTTCGGAGTGACCGGACAAGATCTAAATTTTAAAGACGCATTCAAATTTGGTACGCAGTCGTGCTTTCTAGCTCGTTGCGATTCGATTGAAGGAAAAGCGTGCAGTAATTTCATCTTAAAATCTACAACTATTTTCCGAAGAGTTGTAATTAAAGGAAATTTTTCTGTCAATCAAACGCTCCCTTTCGCAGTTGATAGTGATGTCCGCCTTACAAAGAAAGATAAGTGGACTTTTGATAAAAAATCACAAATAATGTACTCAAATTTTAATAAAAAAACCTCTCTATTGTTCTTCGGGTTGCATGGAAGACGTTTCGATCATGATGCGATTATCTTCAAGCAATCGAATAATGCACCTTGCTTATCAAGTATTTGGAACTTGTTTATGCTTGGATTTTGTTTGAGTATAATTTTGTTGATTTCTTAAACTATTCAGTTTTTCTTAAGTTTTTTTAAAATACCTATACGCTTAGGAATTGATATATTCAACGTTGAATTGGATTAAAATATCTAAAGTAACTTTACAAAATGAAAACATCCCTTCTTTCATTTCTTTATGCATAAAAGATTCAGTAAAATAGTTGTCATTAATTACATATTGTGTTTTCATTATCTATATACTATTTTCATTAATTTCACATTTGTTTTTATATTTTTTTTTGCTGCTTGTAATATGTAACTCATCTGAATCAGAATGTAAAATAGGAAAAATAATTTTCCGTGTTACGAGGTAGAAATAAACGTATTTCTCTAATGAATTTGACTTTACTTTTTTCAATAACACACTCTTAAGTATTATGAAAGCTATTGGTGACGGATCTCATCATTTGAGCCGCATCCAACTAACGAGGACACGCACGCGCGACTCTCTTCTGATTTCCACACTTCGCCTATATGAGGAATTTAAGCCTCGGTAGGTTTAACGGGCATATCATCCCCTCTACACAATAGGTCTTCAGTACAACTAGGACTCAATCCATGACTTGACAATGCTGCCCAGGAATTTGTGACTGACCATGACCATCCCACTACCATGGCCATCTTTTTTAACAAATAAACTCATTTTATTTCTTCGTAAAAGAATTCTTTTTGAAAGAAATCATTCGACGAACATTTTGGACATTAATACCTTCATTATCAACTAAATGTTAAAATCTTATATTCATTTTATAATTTTTCTTACCATTTTCCTTTTTATTGATATTTTATGGCATAAATACGCTCACGCCAGTACTTTATTTCTTAGTTTTAAAAATTCTTATTACACTATTTTCATATTAAGAAAAACAATGCAAAATATTGAAATTAAGAATTAATTCTAATTTATTCCTAGGTGGAAAAAAAATATTTTGATAAAAATCAAAGTCAGCAAACTTTTGAGATAAAATAGCCAATTTGTAAGTGAAACATAACAAACTATCAAAAGCATGAAATAATGTCTATCAAAGAGCGTAAGCTATTTATATGTGTTATTATTTTTATTTATGTGACTCAATGCAAGAACAATTATAATCAAAATTTAATGATGTAAGAAAATTTTGAATTTCAAGCTTCACGAAAGAAATCCTGTTCCAATAATACCATAAGTGCTTTATTCGAGAATTTTTTGTTTACATTTGTAATTAAAATTGATTTCGGTTGTTTTTACATACGAAAGTCATTTCAACACTTTTATTAACATTAAAGTTTGTCATTGGTGCACATTACTTGAATTCGAATAACAGTCAGAGAGGGAGATAATACATATATTTATTTTTCAGAAACTAAATATTTACAGTTAAAATTCACACTTAAAAGTAGTAATGAGGGTAAATGAAAATTACACCTTTGAAAGTGCTACGGAGAGGCAGCACCTTCAAACAGGGGTTCTAAGTTTCAGTTTGGATAGGATGGCGGGAAAATATGGCGCGTTCAGTCACAGTTAAGTGAGGAGTGTATAAAATACCGATTACGCTTTTGTTACTCCTATTGGGAGCTTAAAAATATCACTTGTCCAAAATCCTGAGTGTTTTGCTGCTTTAGAAATAATTGTAATATTTTCATTGATTCTCAGTAAGCTTTGTTAACGAAAAATAATTTATAATACACAAATAATAATCTTGAGGTATCCGACTACCTTCGGAACCGTGATTTTAAAAAAGCACATGCATGGATTATTTTCATGATATTTAGTGTCACTTAGATTAGAATACATGTATAAAATTGTTTTAAGGACATTTTGACAAAAAAAAGTTATTTAAATACAATATTTCGGCAAAAAATTAACTTAGAAATATTTTTTCCCAAATGTTCTCCTTTTGTGAAAAATGCTTCTATTATAATAATATTTTGCCTGTACTCAGCTCAGACTTCTGTACAGAGGCTCAACTAGAATTTTTGAAATGCATAACTTGAAAGTCGGTTTATCCATGTTTTACGACAACGGAGGGGAGAAATTTTAAGAAAAAAACGCCGATAATTATTTCAATGAGTTTTAACTCTGAAAATAATGTGAATTTTTCAAAAATCATAGTGGAGCCTCTGTACAGAGGTCTGAGCTATATACAGGCAAAATATTAATACAATAGAAACATTTTTTACAAAAGGAGAGCATTTGGAAAAAAAATTATTCTAAGTTAATTTTTTGCCAAAATATTGTATTTAAGTAATTTTTTGTTGTCAAAATGTCCTTAAAATAATTTTATACATGTATTCTAATCTAAGTGACACTAAATATCATGACAATTATCCATTTATACGCTTTTTTAAAATCACGGTTCCGAACGTAGTCGGATACCTTAACTTTTAACCCGCTGACCAACGAAGGCTTTCTAAATTATCAAAGTGTTGATTTTTATAGACGTATTTTTTTTTTTATCAAGAAAGCGAAGTGAGAATTGAAAATCTTACAAAATTAAAGAATAAATATTTGATATCGAATTTATAAAAAAAAAAAAATATTTCCAAATGCAGCATTGGCCAACTGATTTTCAATCCTGTATCACTGCAGCTGTGTATGATTCATGGAAACTGGTCTTGAACATAGCCGTTCCCTCTATTTTATACAGCCATTGTGCTAAAGTCATTACATAACGTGACGTCACGCCTTACAAACGACCACCTGTTGTGTGATCATAGATAGCCAACAAATGAAAGCATGGATTTCAACGACAACAGTAGGAAGGTTTGGAAGAAGTAAGATTAATAATTTTTTAATTTCTTATTCTTGTATAAACTGTTTCTAAACTATTCCAGTAAACTTTTCCCCCCAAATTAAATCAGTAACTTTTTAGAGAACGTTTCACGTCTTCATGATGAAAATGCCAATCCGCTTGATAGTTCAGAAACCTCTCGTGACATTTCTCACAGCAGAAAATAAATCAAATATACTGACATTAAATCAAAGACTTTTTAATAAAAACAAAGTGGATTATTATTTTACCTGTCTGATAAACTTGTAATGTCGTCGATTTTCATTTTGTTTACAATGGCAGTTTTAAATCTTCGAGGCGAGAATCGAATGAAAATATGTACATGTTACTTGAAAAATTTACTCGAAGTTAGAAACGTTTAGCAACATTATACATAGAGTATATTATAAATTTTCCTTTGATAAAGATATATAGTGTTAATACCTCTTTTCAATAAATAAAAAAATTTGCTTCAGTGTTTCATATTTTTGATAAAAATGTGTTTTGAGTGATGTGTCTTTTAAAGCAGAATAAATGGTATTTGTTCAGATTTGAAAAAAATGCATTTTGCATCAGCTTCACATTTTAAAATATTCCCGTATGCTTAACATCTACCATTAATAGTTTCATCCATTATATTAAATAACATTTCTTTTCTTGAATTTTCTATTTTGTAATAGTTTCTTAAATCAAATTCTTACACACTAAAAAATTATTATTCAGTGGTTTTATAAATCACATTGTGTGTTTGAATATGCCTGTATTCTTAACGAGTTTTATAAATTTAAGATGGCATTACTACATAAACAGGGTGTATGTAATTTTAGTTTCTTCATTTCTTCCTCTGATAAAAACCTGATACTACGATAAATGCTAATATGATTTAATAAAACGTAAAAATATATATAAATTTATAGCATATGCAATGCTTTTAAAATAAATTTTACAATTAGAAAGCATAACATTCTCTCTAATGTATTTTAAAAATATTTTAAAAACTCATAAAGGATAGATGTAGTTTTGGAAAATAGTTGAAATAGATGGCTAATATATTTCTTTGAAGTACAATTTTTACAATTATTGAAGAGCCATGACATCTGAGTGTTTCATATTATTCCTTCGCTATATACAAAGTAAACACATCAAAAGTAATTCGTTTGCTTGCAATGTTTTTTTTTTTCTGCCTTCTCATAGTATTGGTTGAAAATTCAATTCAGTTGACAATGAAGCACAATTCACTTCCTCGAAGAACCTTTTTCCCTTGTGAGTCTTAATATTATCAATATATATCATTTGCAATAAAAAAAATACATAATATAAAATGATAATTAGTATTCTTAAGTACTTTTATGTGAAATAACTCATATTTACATTGAATTAAATAAGACAATTTTAAAGGAATAAAATCAATTTTTTATTTTAAAAAATTGCATTTTTTTTTCTCCCTACATTTAGATAAGATTTTATAACTTTGGTTTTGTAAATGAAATTTAAAAAATAGTACATCTAAAACTTAAATGGGGGAAAATAAAGCCCCTTTTTAATATAATTTTTCACTGTAATAAAAATTAAAATAAAAATAAACAATTTTATGAATGCAAGAGATATCTTTATAAACTAGGATTTGCATAATTATTAGAGGAAATTGAGTACTAGTAAATATGTATTAATATTCTGCGGTTTTATAACACTCAGAAATATGAAATAGGTCAGTTGTAGTCAAGTTCTTAATTGGTTTGTCAATTTTTTAAAAGAAATAAAGCTATTTTTGAATGAAAAAAGAAACAAAAGTTTTGAGGAATTTTCAAATATTGATTGCGTAAAGGATTTAATGTTCTCATGTGACATCATTAAACATTTCAATGAACTAAATAAAACGCTGCAGGGAAATAGATGAATTGTATTATTGACGTTTGAAAATAAAAAAAAAATGTTTATAACGACACTTGATATCTTCAATAAAGAATTTCCTCTGTTAGAAAAACATTTTTAAAACACAATTATGTATTTTGAAAAATGCGCTTAATTTTCAAGAAAATGCCCTAAAAAATTTTTTAATCACTTTACAGGGAATACAACAAGGTTTTAAAGAGAATTTTAACCGATTTAAAAGTTTGGAAAATACATTTCACTTTATTTTACATCCATATAAAGCGAATCCTCGTAAACGTTTTTATATTTTGAAACTGGAGTTATCCAATTTTATGTGGTTAGGTGTTCACACATGATTTGAAAATAGAATCAGTTGATTCTAAAAACAGCATATTGAGTGTCTCTTGCTTTTCTTTGTATGAGACGAGTTCAACATCCCAAAAAAGTTTTGTACTCTAAGTGTTATCCTCTTTGGATACATTCTTTGCACTTTTTTGCAGGAATCCCGTGAAAATAGAAAGTAGCTTTTGAGGAAGGAGACATCTTGGGGTATATTAATCACAACATTCTTAAGAGAGTTGAAAAACCATTCCAATTTGTCTTCTTAAAATTCAACAGAATTCTCGGAGGGGAAGCATTGGACATCACCACACAGGACTCAAAAATCATTATGTGTCCGTTACCTGGGTCACTCAGCATACATTTCTGACAATTGTCGGCAACATTTGAGGTAAAGGTAGCAAGGTCTGAATTTGCCGAACTCCCAATAGAATGTCTAGGGATCTTTTTTACAGCATAAGATGAACCATTCATAATAATCTGTTTTTCCTACCATGATTTCCTAACATGTTAGTATTAGTAAGGGAGTAATTAGGGATATCATTGTTGTAAAGAGTGAACATCAGAAGACCAAGGAGGAAACCTTGGGGACACGCTGCAGAGATGATATGTGAATTAGAGAGGGTCTCCTTAATTCTGATTTTGAAGGAGCGGTTAATAAGATAGGAGTGAATGAGGAGTGGGGGGAAGTGTGTGTCATACGCTAGCAGTTTATAAGTGTGGCCATAAATCCAAACACGGTCGAACGCTTTCTGGTTGTCCAGAAAAAAAGACTCCAGAAATCTCACTATTTATACTCAGAGGGAAATCACATGATCTGGGGGAATGGATGTAGTTCCAAAAGTTCCCGTTAGGTGGGTAGCTAGTTAAAATAATTAAACGGTTGTCCTGAAGGTCTGGACCATAGATAAATCAAAAGATATTACTAGGAATTATTACATATATATATATATATATATATATATATGCACATATTAAATTGGGATTTTATTTGACCTTTTTTCATAAACGTCACACTCTGAAGCCACACGGGGGCTTTTGGCTAGTGCCTAGTAACTTTGAACTTTAATCAAAAGACGAGGATGACACTTGAAATGGCGCCCAACGCTCAAACTTCTACACCACACCAACGTGAGGAATTTGAACTGCGACAGATTTATCGTGTATTATTTCCTCTATACAGCGTGTCTTCAGTTGCACTAGGACTCCAACTCATGACTCTCCATCCACAAGGTCGTGACCAATGGGAATTTCACTTGAGGGATGTGTGATCACAATTGTGAAGACCATTGCGTTGGGGACGATTAGAGCTAAAAGGAATTCTTAATCGGGTCACTCATTAAGTGCTTTTGTTCCTACATTTTAATGTTTTCAACTTGTGGCAGAAGAGGTAGAACGTTGTTCAATTGATTACTGCAACTGATATATATCTCTAATTGTATTGACGCTGACTTTTCTCCCGGTACTTGGATCGTGGACCGATCTTCGAGCCCGTATCTGGTTAAAAAATGTAATGTTGGCATGGTATGGTGGAAATTTGCTTTCTTGCTAGAAGAGGGCTTTTATAGGTTGATGGAATCTGATTTGTGACAAGAGAGGAGTGATGATACGAGATGAGTGTTGCATCATGTGTTTGAAGAATTCCTGCTTCCTAGCTGTATCGGAAGAACTGTTCCCCATTGGTTGTTATCGTGAAGTGAAATGGCACAGGATTGGCTGGCCTAACGTCAATAAAATTTAGCTACATAGAAGTGAATCTATGTGAGTACACGATGAACGTGTATAACGTAGAGAAATTTCAATAAAAGAAAATTTTAAAAAAAATTAAAAGAAATTAATTGAGAATTGGGAAAGGTAAAGAATTATGAAAGATTGCACAAGTCAAGGAGAATTCTACTCTTTTTTTTTTTTACATGGTAAATAGTTTTTTAAATGTGTCATATTTAGGTTTCAGTGCTTGACAAGTCACTAAAAATTTATTTGCATTACCATGAATATGGAATGTGAAAGTTTTAACTTTAATTGCATTATATAAATGTCATAATTTTAAATATATCTTTTTGTTCAAGTATTCTGATGGGGAGTTGAAAGGGATGCAGAATAACAACAAAAAAAGTACTTTATTTTCTAGTTTCCTTTTAAAATTCTAACAAGTTAATGGGAAAATTTTACGAATTGAGATCCGCCCAATTATATCGAGCGTTTTTTGGAACAATTGTACCGTTGACATCATCAATAGTCTTTATTAGAGGTAGCGGGTTTGTTCGACGCATGCGTCACAATTGTTTACATTATGAGTAGTGATTTATATTGGAAATATCTTAATTATCTTTCTGCAAAGTGTATATACTCAATCAATAGGGATAGGCTGGGTTGAATCTCCCCACTAGGCACGAATGTTGATGCCTTGACCGCTGCTTAAATCTACACTTTAGGAAATCGTTTAACGACTAATCCATCAAATAATTCCCCATCTTTCCAGTTGTTAAGTGCCCTTAGATAAAGAACGAAAAGCAAGTCTTCGTTGTTTGAGGAGTATAGTTAATCCATCAAATTATTAAATAAAACTTATTTTTCACTGATTATTTTCAAGAAAAGAATATCAAGATATTTTTAACTGATTAATATTTATTTCCGAATTGTAAGATGGTTCTGCCTCGTGAAAAAAACTGGTTCATGAAGAATGAATTTCTTCACCGTTGCAGTAAGAATATTTTAATAGTTTTCGATGCAATTAATCACTTTAATCATTTCCTTATGTAAAAATAAAATTGATTATAATTTCAAGAATGAATACTTTAAAACAACTATGATCTACTATTCACACTTCATAAAAAAATATTTTCTGAGAAAAAGCTCACCGAAAATTCCAAAATATAATATCTTTTCTTTAAATAAATTTTAAATTAACTATTGATCGCTTAAGAATATAACTAAGTAAAATATAATAATCATAAAATAAAATAATAAGCTACCGGATTAAAGCACAAATCTCACAAACACAACATTTTTTAGATGATAGTTTAGTATAAATATTGTTTTCTGTTACATTCATTATCTTAGTACAGAACAAAAAGAAGTTTAGCGCGTTATCTTTTAACAATGTTTTAACTGCGAAAAAATTAAAATAAAAGAAATATCAAATTATAATGCACTGAGATTTTCAACTTCGCTCATTAAAAAAATTAAATTAGAAAAAGATTTGCTTTCTAGAAAACTATTAAAAATATTTCATATATAACTTTTAAAAAAAATTGAAAATAAACTTTAAAAAAACTATACTTTTCTGTAGAAGCTCTTTGAAGAACACATTTGAATATCACTTCAAAGTTTTGTGTGTATGTTTTACATATCATCCATAAGTTTTAAAAATTTAAATAATTGCGTAATACTCTTTCTGTTCATGTTTTAGGTTCTAAACAATTATTCGATTTCTTAAAATAGTTGTAGATTAAATATATTAAGATTTTTACAATGCATAAATAATACTGTGTTACTATGTTTCCTTCTACGTAGAATTATCAAAAATTACATAAATTATTAAAAAGTTTTCTTTGTTTAATAAAGATTTCTTTGTTCATGTAAAATAAAAGTGTTTGGCAAATATAAAAATATTTAAAAAAAATAAATCTAATAATATTTTGAATTTTAAATGCAAGAATTCTTTTATTTTGAATTTTAAGAATTTTTTTAAACATAATATTTAAAAAATTATGAAATCTCCATTTTTTCATTTCTGCAAAGTAATTGTTTTCTAAAAATTTCAATGACAGAAATAAAATTCTTTTTCGTTTGAGTAAGATAACATTCGGATTTATTTTTGATACTTATCTGTTGAAACAAGGGAGGACTTTTGAAGGGTTATCTACAAAACCTGATGTTTATTAAAAAAAAAAAAATCCTTATCGGAATTAAATAAAAAGATTCAAAACAATAATGATAAAAAAATGACATCTGAATTTATATTGCTTAGAATCTATACTTTTGTGTTTGTATTCGACATATAAAAAGTCTCACATTCAAAATGTATTATAATCTACTCTTCAAAATAACATAATCCACTTATTGGAGAAAATAGTTTTAAAACATGTTTGAAAATGATGTGAACATGAAATGAAAATAATGGATATCGTGTTTAATGCAGTGTACAGTACGTTTTGAGAAATCAAGTTTTATCTTGTGTGTATTTTATCATAGTTAGAATAATTTCATTTATTTTGCACAACTCAATACCTATAATTATAATTATCAAAAATATGTTTTTGGGAGAAAAAACTTCTTTCATTAGCATTTCATCCCTACTGCAGTGGGTCGATAAACGAATACTAAGCTTGCTTGGGGACTTAAACACTGGGGGTCTCACTTAAGACTGACCATCTGATCGGGACACCTGCTCATGCACCTCAACGTCCAATAGTCATGTATACTGGGATGAGAACAGTAGGCCCTGGCCCTCATGGGCTGTTGCGCCACTGAGTTTGAGTTTATTTAAACCCTAAAACAAATCGAATTAATTGTACTCAAAAGGTAGTTTAAATAATAATAAATATTAATAAGTAATATATATGACATTTTTCTTACATTTATTAAGGAGTAAGATAAGCAATTTATATGAATTAGAAAACTGAACTATAACTAAAACTAGTTATATTTAAATAATAATTTTCAAAAAAAAATATTGTAGGATTTTCATAGAATTTTATTTTCAAATGCATTACTTTTCCATTACTGAATTTATGTAATAAAATTTTAATTAAAATACATTCAGTAAACTAATAATTTATAAGTACTATATCAACATATTTTTAGTTGAATTTATTTGATATCATTTTTTAACATCACCTTTAGGAACTGTGTGGGAGCTTTAAAGATTTTTCGTATGCGATTGAGCTACTTAAAGATAACGCAAAAACTATTAAATATTTTATTTATTTTGGGATGTTTAATTGTTTTAGAAAATACTATTCTAAACCTTCAAAAAAAAATATTCTTTCCTGAGAATCTTATACTACGCAAGCAAAAATATAATTTTATTCGTATAATTATTAATCCATATATTTAGCAGTTATTTTTTTACTATAAACCTTTTAATCTTTTTTTTAACCTTTTAATCTATATCAACATTCCCAGTATTTATAAAAATGACACACATAAAAGTTTTAATTTTCAAGAACTTCACATTCAATTTCTATTCGTTTCCTCTTAGTTTTTATGTTGATAAAATACGTAAAATTTGTGCAAGTTTTAAACCCTCTATCAACTTTAATACCATTTAAAATTATTGAGTTTTTTAAAATTTTGAATTTTAGTTGAACATTTTCAATATTTTTATTGATCCTCTCTTAAAAACCTTTTAGAGCATAACGATATTGTTTTATTTTAGTTAACCATTGTGATACCGTCCCCCTTTGGTGACCGTATCTTTGATTGTCAGCATGAGCTAGAGGTGTAGGGTTTGCAAAAGGAATAGACATTTTTGATTCTTAATATGACTTTATTAAGAATAGAACTTAAATGTCAAACAATTTAGATGATATTAATTAAGCGAGAATCTATAATGAACAAACACACAGTAATAGTTAAACCGGATCGCGTAATTTAGACCACTATAATTATTTAATTTGTCTACTCTCACTTCTAATTATATTACAAGTCCTAATATCAAATAATCATTCCTACCTTAATCCAAATTTAGATTCAATCTTACGAAGAAACGTCTGAGCGCGCGTGTAATGGTATGCACCTTGTTTTAATGGCTTACTTTCCAGGTAACTTCAAGATTGGCTGTCAATTCACACTTGTCTCTTTCCCACATACCATTCCCCAAAATTGCCATCTTACTTACTGAAACTTCTGTTGTTTAAAAGCTATCTTATTTGCATATCTTTTTCATATTTCGCTTCTTGGGTTTTGGTTGAAAAAGAGTTGCCATTAATCTTGGCTCCCATGGAACCCAAAGGTTATGTTAAAAAAAAGACGCGTGAGCCCGTCCCACCATAGCACCTTATTTTTCTCATGAAGACTATTTTTAAAATACAAAAGCAAAATTTGCAGTCTTTTCTTTGTATAAATTAAACATACCCAGCAATTTAAAAAAAAAAAATATTAATTTTTTTTTTATTTACTTCCAAATTATTTTCAATGAGTTTGCATCAGGTTTTGGGTGGGATAAACATAAAGCTATATAATTAAGATAAAACGTATTATATTAATTTAAAGATGGTATTTATTCTTCTCTACGCGACTGGATTTTTCAGTCGAAGAATCCTTTCTAGATATCCTCGATTAAAACTTCTTGTAAAAATATCGTACAAATTGTCGTTCTCCATGCACAAAATATGCAGATTTTTGTCAATGAATTTATTAATGAAATTGCTATATTAATAAAATAATACAAAAGTCAATATAAGAGAAATGAACTGCAGTTTGAATATTATATTTTTATAAACTGAATGCAATATTAGAATTATTAAAACAGTAGAGTTATTTAATACAGAAATATCTTGGTTAAGTATGCAATCCTGTTTCGTTCATATAAAGTATCCAATTTATTTAGAATAAAATTATTATTTTGTATTTTGAATATTATTTCGTCTATTATAAATTATTTAATTTAAAAAAAATACGTTTGGCAACAATTACAAAAGAGCTGTAATTTCTTTTAGTATATTTGATTTGCTAAACACACATCACCATAAATTCTAACAAAAACATGTTCATGTCGAATTATGTAATTTATAATGTTTTCATTTCTTTCCAATATCTTTCTTTTAATAAGCGCTACATATGTACATCGGATATGTCCTACTGTTATCGAAAAATTGCTCATATTTTTCAGTACAGTAGAATGTCGGTTATCCGAATCAATTGAGACCGAACACCTTCGGATACGCGATTGTTCGGATAACCGAAAACCGAATGCGATCCATGCAGTATATGAAACAGGACACTATACGAATATTGAAAATCCCCACATGCGGGAAACGTGCTTGAAGAAAATGCAAAATAGATGCAAAATGTCGCAATTTTACCTTTATTGTGGAAAATAATCACTTATTTTTCGCTGTACCATTGTACACCTTCGTTTTTTTGCTGCAAGGTCTCTGATTCTCTTGAGCAGCAGTAGTTGAGTAGAACAGCACTAACAGGAGGAATAGCCGAACCGCCTAATTTCTCGTTGAGTTCCAGAGCTTTTTCGCAGAACAAAGGGCCCGATAGCGGGCCCCCTTTGCTCCTTCTTTGTGAAAACCACAAGTAGAGTGTACGATCAAGAACAACATCGTTTGCTTCCCTCGTGGTTTTCCTTTTCTTCGAGCAGTTGAGTCAGGTTTTGACGCAAAATTTAAAAGGGCTTCTATGCTTTTTTTTATGTCAAAAATTGCTGACTTTCCAACATTTTAAAACTGTGCTAGAGACGCTCCACTTTCTCCCATCACAAGAAGGTTTAATATTTCAAGTTTTGTCTCTAAGTTCAAGACGTTGTGCTTCCGTTTTGAATTCGAAGCTATAGCAGTTCACAACTCAATAAAAGAGCATGTATACACCCCTTCACCACTCGGAAACAAACTGACCTAACATTCCGCGTAGATGTTTACTAAATCACACAACTGAAATTCACCAAGTATCCCGAACCTTGGCTTTTCCCGTCACTTTTGGCCTCACTCGAAACAATTGTTGAGCATTGCACTGTTCGAAAACGTATTTATATACAGTACATGTAGTCGACAAAAAAAAAACTGGTCCGGATATTTGACGCTCCGGATAATGAACGTTCGGATAAACGACGTTCTACTGTACTCACAACCCACTTCAAAATGCGAGTATCATGATGGCTATCACGTGTAAATTGTCTATCAAAGGCAGAAAAGGTCCACGCAATTAACGCGCAGGTTCTCTCTGAATAAATCATAATTTTTCTGCAACTCTCCTCTAATTATAAAATATTTAATTCTCAGGAAACAATTAACACGTGTGAAAATTCAGAGGAACAAACTGTGAAAATCCACAATATCATAAAATTAAAATTCCCACAGTAAACAAATACGCTGCCCCAATATAAACGCAGATTAGTAAAACTCACATTTGCTATCAAGCTTCGTCTTTTTGTTACTTTTTTGCATCCTTATGTAGACCAGAGGAACTCTGTAGCGACTTCTGAAACTTTCCCTCGAAATAATCATCCTAGAAGTTTCTGGATTTTTCCATCCTTCCTTCCTCAGTGGCTCGACAGCCCAGGATGGGCCTTGGTCTTCTCAAGAAGACTTTTCCAGGCCAGCCTTCCTCCTGCTAGCATTCTCCAATTCTTAGTTCTCAAAACTAGGAGATCTTTTTCTAGGTCATCAATCCATCTGAAATTTGGCCTGTCCCTTCTTCGTGTGCCATTTGGTTTGGCATTGAAGACTTTTTGAGTGGTGTGGTCTTCGTCCATTCTGACAACTTGATCTACCAATTAATTCGGTGTATTTTGATGAAGTTAACAATGTTAGATTCTTTATATAATTGATAGAGCTCGAAATTTGATCTTTGCCTCGTTCCATTTTTCTGAATTCCTCCCAAAATAAATCTTAAGATCTTCCTTTCGTAGATACTTATATATTCTCATCTGTTCGAGACATGGACCAAGTTTCACATGCATAAGTTAATACTTAAAAGACTTTTATACAATAGAACACCTTTGTTTTTCTTTTGATTGAATTCATTTTCATACATTTTTGTATTCCATTAAGACATCTATTACCCATGGTAATTCTGTTTTGGATTTTAGTAATTCAATCATTTTTATTGTTAATTTCCAAACCTAATTTATATATATATATATAAATGAAACTGTCAACAACTTCAAAATTATACTCTTCAGTTTTAAAGTATGAATCGTTAAAACAGGATTTAGTGCAAGGCATGTATTTGGTCTTATTCTCATTGATTTTCAGTCCCATCCTGAGAGGCTCTTTCAATAAAGATAAGAAGGCTTTTCTTAGTGCGGTGGGTGCTCAAGCAATCATATCAGTATCATCAGCAAAAGCCAACACAACTGTATTAATTTATTAAAGATATTTACTCTGGTAGATTTTTCCAGATGAATCTATTTTTATCCGAAAATGAGAATGACATTTGCCAAAGTAATTTGTAGCCAAATCAGTCGCCGAGATCACTCTGCCTATTCATTTACTATTATTACAGTAGAGTTCCGAAAACTCTGCACTCTATAACAAGTCCTTGAAATACATGAATATGGAATTTGAGGGAAATGAAAATTTTTAATCTGTTCTCTTTCGATCTCTCAATTTGAGAAGAGGTTCTCAATCTTAATCTAGCAAAGAAGCCCCTAAAACAAAAGGAATTGTAAACCCTGTTTTATTTCTTCTATAAAAAGCCATTTAGATGTATTTGTAATATTTACTGAATATGGTACGTAGGATTTCTAAGTAATGAAGTTATTCGTAGCTTAAATTAAAACATCTTTGTATCTGAGGTACTGATTTTATTTGTTTGCCTTTGTTGTTCTGTAATTTAGGAATTGTTAAGCAGCGATTATCAAAAAAGTAAAGAGTTTGGAAAAACCTTTCTACTGCAATGTTATTATTTGAGTATTATTAATAAAAAAAATATATTGATTCAGCATAGAAGCTAATGTATATTGTAGCATATTATAAAATATGGCGGGCTTTTATTATTCTGAAGCACATTTCATATCGAAAATATATTCAATGATTTTTGTAAAAAAAATATTCTTTTTCAATAATAAAATAATATTTCAATTACTACAGATTTCCAAACTCTGATGTTGTTTGTAATTTTCTCTTTCGTAATAAATGCCGAGAAAGAATTTTACAGAGCAGCTGTCTTAGAATTTGCTCAATTGGCCAATGCTTCATATCCACCTGCCGAGATTCCACAACTCAATTTGGAAGTCTATGAAATCGCTGGTAAAACAGCAGCAATAAACGTGAGTATGAGACAATTTAAATTTTATTAAACACGTTAATAATTTGAATAAGAACTTTCATGAGCTTACAGTTTTTGCGTTAATATAAACATTAATTATTTGTATTTATATATGTAGAATATTAAATATGTAGTTTTTCAGGTGAAATGTTAGCATAGAAAATTATTACAAGTATAAGTTGTTATATATAATTCAAGCTATATTATCCGGGAAAAGAGAATATGGATATTTTCCTTTATTGAAATTAAATAATTATTCATATAATTGCATAACTTCAAACGTCAAAAAAATATTAGTGGAAGAATAATTCATTGACTGTTTTTAACCAACTTAGCATTAAGATATCGCATTCCTGAGCAATCGAAGATTTGGTTTCTAAAAGACAATGAAAAATGTACAGAAACTACATGCTAAATACGTAAACAAAGATAATAAGTGAAATGTTTTTAATGATACTTTTTTATTAAAAATGACAATGACAAATTTATATATTCGGTATTACCACACCTTCTATTTTTTATAAATGATATTTAAGGTATCCGAACACATTCATGGTACATTTTTTTAAAAATCATATTAAAACATTATAAATACTTTTTTAGGGATCAATACCAATAAATATCAATACTTAACCAACAATATTAAAAATAAACTATCTACATTTTACAAAAATTACTATTATAAGGAAATTTTTTTTTTAATTTATTAAAAAGATTATAGAGAGAGAAAAAAGGAATAAACGTATATCAATAAAATATTTCTAAAATAAACTACATAATATAATCTATGGAATGTACTAAAGTTTTTTATTAAAATTTTAGAGCTAATCTCGAAAAATGAGACAGATTTATGAGGCTGTTATTGAAATAACAGGCCCTAATTCAAAAAATATTCGTATACTAAGAATTATTTCAGTACATTCCTTAGGGTAAAAAATTAATATTTGTGGTTCAAACAGTTTCCTAGAAATAAATGCATAATATTTTGAGTCATCAGACTCTATGACAGCGGTTGCCAAACTTTTTGACCTCACAGACTAGTAAATTCATAATTTAAATCCAGCGGACCACAGTAATAGGATTTTTTAAGTGTTAAATATATTTGTAAGAAAAATTGTGATCCAAGAACGCATAAAATGTACCTAGTTAATAAAATGAAACTATTAATGGTAACCAAATTATGAATGCTTTATTAATAAACCATAATAAAATGAACAAAAAAAAAAAAAAAAAAAAAAACTGTAAAAATAAAACAATTAAGGTATCCGACTACGTTTGGAACCATGATTCTAAAAAAGCGCATAAATGTATAATTTTCATCATATTTAGTATCACTTAGATTAGAATACATGTATAAAATTGTTTTAAGGACATTATGACAAAAAAAAATTATTTAAATACAATATTTTGGCAAAAAATTAACTTAGAATAACCTTTTTTCTAAATGTTCTCCTTTTGTAAAAGATGCTTCTATTGTATTAATATTTTGCCTGTATATAGCTCAGACCTCTGTTCAGAGGCTCTACCATCATTTTTGAAAAATTCATATTATTTTCAGAGTTACAACCATTTGAAATAATGATCGGCGTATTTTCTTAAAATTTCTCCCTTCTGTTTTCGTAAAACATGGATAAACCGACTTCCAAGTTATGCATTTCAAAAATTCTAGTTGAGCCTCTGTACAGATGTCTGAGCTATATACAGGCAAAATATTAATACAATAGAAGCATCTTTTACAAAAGGAGAACATTTAGAAAAAAGGTTATTCTAAGTTAATTTTTTGTCAAAATATTGTACTTAAATAATTTTTTATTGTAATACTATTCTTAACCCAATTTTATATACATTGTCTAATCTAAGTTATGCTAAATATCATAAATATTATCCATTTACACGCTTTTGCAAAATCCCGGTTCTGAACGTAGTCGGATACCTTAAAAAATGGTTTAAGTATATCAAACTTTTAGCATTATACATTCCTATGAAATGGCATTATTCTACAAAGTAGCGTTTTTATAACTTTTTAAGTATTGTAATGAATTGAATTATGTGTCTCAATGTATTTTAAAACATAATTTAACGTGATGTGAGTAAATATATTCCCCATTTTTATGGAGGCCAGCGAAATTAACTCGTGGACCACCACTTGGGCAACCTCTGCTCTATAATATGTTTAGAACAATTTAAATAACCTCTTCTGGTAGAATAAAACTCATTCCAGTTTTTCTAATTTTATCTAACTTGTTATATAACTCGGCCTCTATTTAATGTAGAATCAAACTAATAGATGTTTTTTTAAGTCAAAAAATTGCTCCATTCCATCGGTTCTTAAAAACTGGTGTTCGTGGACCCCCTGTGGGGGGGGGGCTCCAGAACCCTTCTACAGGGTCTCTGAAGGTCTCTCATCTAATGTGAAGATTTCTCTCTTTTACAGACACTAAAAGATCTCTTGGAAAAATTACAAGATGCGCCATCCTAGGCTAGATCACTAAATTGTCTTAATGAAAAATAAAACTGTACAAGAACACATGTATTTCGTGGAAAAATATTAATTAATTATTATTATTATTATTATTATTATTATTGTTTTGCAGCTGCATATCTATTACTACAGTGTAATAATTTCAAACAATAGCCAAATTTTTTCTTAAAGGGTAAAGAAAGTTAAACAAATTCTGCATAAGTAGCAGAGGCAGTCTTAGGAATTTTAAGGAACCTATAAATCACTGAGCCATATGTTGGAAGTTAGGGAAAAGAGTTCAAAATCTTGGGGGTCCGCAATGTTAGGTTGTTATATAAAAGGGGACCGAGGTGAACTGAAAGCTTGAGAATCCCTCTGCTCCATTCAATAAAATAAAAAAAAAAAAATGTGCATTTTGATCAAAATTATTCATTTAAGGTATCCGACTACGTTCGGAACCGTGATTTTGCAAAAGCATATAAATGGATAGTATTTATGATATTTAGTGTCACTTATATAGATTAAGAAACGTATATAAAATTGTTTTAAGAATAATATTACAATAAAAAATTATTTAAATACAATGTTTTGACAAAAAATGAACGTAGAATGACCAATTTTCAAAACATTCTCTTTTTATGAAAAATGTTTCTATTATAATAATATTTTGTCTGTATATAGCTCAGACCTCTGTACAGAGGCTGAACTAGAATTTTTGAAATATATAACTTAGAAGTGGATTTATCCATATTTTACTACAACAGAGGGAAAAAATTTTAAGAAGAAAACGGTATTGGTCAATTGGCTTCAATTGGTGGTAACTCTGAAAATAATGTGAATTTTTCAAAAATTCTAGTTCAGACTCTCTGGAGAAGTTCTTACTTTATATAAGCACACACAAAATATTATTATTTTAGAAGCATTTTTTATAAAATAAGAACATTTTGAAAAAAAGTTATTCTAAGTTAATTTTTTACCAAAATATTATACTTAAATAATTTTTTTTTTGTCAAAATGTCCTTAAAACAATTTTATACATGTATTCTAATATAAGTGACACTAAATATCATGAAAATTATCCATTTATGCACTTTTTTAAAATCACGGTTCCGAAATTAGTCGGATACCTTAAAGGGTAAAGAAAGTTAAAAAAAATTCTGCATAAGTAGCTGAGGCAGTCTTAGGATTTTTAAGGAACCTATAAATCACTGAGCCATATGTTGGAAGTTAGGGAAAAGAGTTCAAAATCTTGGGGGTCCGCGATGTTAGGTTGTTATATAAAGAGGGACCGAGGTGACTGAAAGTTTGAGAATCCCTCTGCTCCGTTCAATAAAATTTTTTAAAAAAATGTGTATTTTGATCAAAATTATTCATTTAACGTGTTTGGATGATCTAAAAAAGTGGGCCCAGGGCCTCGGTCACAAAGGGGGACTCGTCTTGTTCTCGACTCAGCCTTAACAAGACCATAATTGGAATAATTTCAAAGGTCAAATGTTATTTTAGGTTGTATTCTATGAAAAACTGAGAATTTTGAGCAATATGTCAACTGGCTACATGTGATGACCGTCGTCCACGTACATGGCGAAGCCTACCACCATACATCCTCATTATTCATTCAGTCAAAAGGCGGCAGTCGGTCGAGCCGGTTAGTGAGATTGTAAGTCATGCACATTTATTTGATTCGGATTATTGTTTGTACGAGTATTTGAGAACTCATGCTATATATACTGCATACTTTAAGGTATCCGACTACGTTCGGAACTGAGATTTTGAAAAAGCGCATGAATGGATAATTTTCATGATATTTAGTGTCACTTAGATTAGAATACATATATAAAATTGTTTTAAGGACATTTTGATAAAAAAAATTATGTTAATACAATATTTTTGCAAAAAATTAACTTAGAATAACCTTTTTTCAAAATGTTCTCCTTTCATAAACAAAATGCTTCTATAATAATAATATTTTGCTTATACAAAGTAAAGACTTCTCCAGAGAGTCTGAACAAGGATTTTTTGAAAAACTCACATTATTTTCAGAGTTACTGTCAAGTGAAATCATCATCGGCGTTTTTTTCTTAAAATTTCTCCCCTCTGTTGTCGTAAAATATGGATAAATCCACTTCTAAGTTATATATTTCCAAAATTCTAGTTGAGCCTCTGTACAGATCTCTGAGCTATATACAGACAAAATATTATTATAATAGACTCATTTTTCATAAAAGGAGAATGTTTTGAAAATGGGTCATTCTATGTTCATTTTTTGTCAAAATATTGTTCTTAAATAATTTTTTTATTGTAATAACATTCTTAAAACAATTTTATATACATTTTCTAATCTAAGTACCATTAAATATCATAAATATTATCCATTGATACGCTTTTGCAAAATCACGTTTCCGAACATAGTCGGATACCTTAAAGGGTCATAGGTGAGGCCTACATTTGCGTATGGGTCCAGGGCCTGCTTCTGAGTAGAGACCCAAGGCTTTAGTGAGTCTTAAAACGTCCCTGACCATGATATAATCTGATTTATATTGAAGTGGATTTATACTTATACTAAATTTGTTTTATTCAATGCTTATTCCGTTACCATGGCAGCAAAACCGGAAAGGTTAAAAGCTTCCGCAGTACGAAATGTTGAAAATTTTAATCACTTTTATTTCTTGCCGTGAATTTTTCAATGCTTGATCTTATCAACAATTGAGCAAATTCCGACACCACTTTTGCAGAATTCTGGATTTGTAGGAAATGTTAATATGAAAAGAAATATTTGATAAAAGAAATTTATAGCAAAGAGAAATATAATATGAAAAAAGGTAGAACAAAATGGCTTCAAACAGCAATGAAATAATGAGGTTGATTCATGTGACGTCATAATCCCATGACAGTGAAAGCCACGTGATTCTAGCCAATCAATGAGGTTGATTCATGTGACGTCATAGTCACATGATAGTGAAAGCCACGTGATTCTAGCCAATCAATTCAAAAACTCATGTGACGTCATAGTCATACGATAAAAACTATCTTGTGTTTCCAACTAATCAGTTCACGCGCTCCGGTGTTGCCAAGTTTTGCTCTTTGCTGAAACTTTCTCTTAAAAAGTACATATGTATACAAAATGCATTTTATTTAAAAGTATAGGCATAAAATACGACTTTTTTTTTTAATTTAAAAAAACCTTTTGGAAGAAATTTTTTCCCCTAACATTTAAACATCTTTACCCAAATATTAAATTTGAAATTTTATCTGAGTTTTACAAATAGAACAAGTACAATTAATTTAATGTTTGTTTTGAATTCAATGGAAAACACGTGTCTGTTTTTATCATGTGACTTTATGAACCAAACCCATTGCGATTAACTCGTTCATTTCTCCTATCGTGATTTTTCTTTTTTCATATTTTCTAATTCTTTGTGTCTTTTTAGAGAAATGTTTAATGATATAGAAGGATTTAGAGAAATATTTGAGAGGTACAATAAAAATTTTTCAATTTCGAACAAATTTGTATTTTTTGCAATAAAAGAATTCTCTAGACAATATTATTTTTAAAAAGGGTTTTCTACAATTAATATTTCAGGAATTTTATGTGGATTATTTTTGCAGAATCAGTCATCAAGATGTGGGATATGAATATCTAATGTTGTTGTTGGGTTCAGCAAAACGGTCGCTATAGTGATTTTCAAACGGTATGTTACGAACAAAATTTCCAATGTCACCAGTTTAAAATTTTAAAAGAGTATAACAATCCATTTATCAAGTTAAACTTATTTTGAATTGATTATATAAGCACATGTTTTTTTAATATTAAACATAGTTTAAGGTATCCGACTATACGTTCGGAACCGTGATTTTGCAAAAGCGTATAAATGGATAAAATTTATGATATTTAGTGTCACTTAGATTAGAAAATGTATATAAAATTGTTTTAAGAATAGTATTACAATAAAAAA
>BMAV01025745.1:26465-41812 GCA_019973955.1 Trichonephila inaurata madagascariensis
AAATAAAAAATTATTTAAGTACAATATTTTGACAAAAAATGAACGTAGAATGACCCATTTTCAAAATATTCTCCTTTTGTGAAAAATGCTTCTATTATAATAATATTTTGCCTGTATATAGCTCAGACCTCTGTACAGAGGCTCAACTAGAGTTTTTGAAATATATAACTTAGAACTAGGTTTTTCCGTGTTTTACGACAACAGAGGGGAGAAATTTTAAGAAAAAAAACACTGGTAATTATTTCAATTGGTTGTAACTCTGAAAATAATGTGAATTTTTCAAAAATCATAGTTGAGCCTCTGTACAGAGGTCTGAGCTATATACAGGCAAAATATTATTATAATAGAAGCATTTTTTAATTCCTATCTACTAATATACGAACTTTCCTTATAGCCTGTATAAATTCGCTTACCGCTATATCCTAGGTAAACAGCTACAGTCCTTATCACTTCTGTTGTGGCTTTAATCCTACTATGTTCCTTTTGGTCTCGGACCCACTTTTGGTCCGTCTGTACCGGCAAGACTAGGCTAATTCCCGGACTTAGAATTCTTCTAAACTTTATCACTTTACAGCTACCTCTATACTTAGCGACTTCACTTCCCACTTAGCAATCACTTCTGCTCATAGACATCACGCGAATGCTAACTTCCAATATATATACGATTCCTAATTTACATAACCACGTTTCTCTTCTTGAGTTGGTTGGAAACCAACCATTCTGGCCCCAAAGAACCCAAGAGGACAGTTAGATGAAATCGCGATGAAAGCCCCGTCACAGTGTGTTCGTAATGTCTGTAACGGATAAGTATAATTAAGAGAAATTAGAAATCAAGTAATAGTCTGTGAGCAAGAGCAAAGAAATTAAAGTTGTTTTTAATCTTTTTCTTCTAGGGAGCAGATATCATAGTTTTCCCTGAAACTGGATTACTTCCATTTGTAAAACCAAGTCGTGAATGGATGCTAAACGTTATTGAAGACATTCCTGATCCAAAGAAAGTGGATGTTAACCCGTGTAAAGAGGAAAGTCAGTTCCACAATCTTACAATTCTGAGAAGATTAAGTTGCTTAGCCAGAAATAATCATCTTTGGGTTGTGGCAAATGTAGCAGATTATACAAAATGTGACATAAATACCAATTGCATTAGGAATAAAAATAGCGAAAACTGTACTTCATGCCCAGATGATGGCTATTTCTTGTTCAATACAAACATAGTATTCAACAGAGACGGAACACTTGTGGCTAAATATAACAAAAGACATCTTTTCTTTGAAGCGGAAATGAACATCCCTGACATTCATGAACATATATATTTCGATACAGAATTTGGAAAATTTACTACGGTAATTTGTTTTGATTTAATATTCAAAGAAGCCGTAAAAGCTCTTGAAGAACCTGGTGTTCTCAATATTGCCTATCCGACATACTGGTTCGACCACACACCATTGATATTCTTTTCCTTGGCTTTGCAGCAAGCTTGGTCAATGGCTAACAATGTAAATCTAATAGCAGCAAATGTACACTTCCCGCCAACAGGTTCTATAGGGAGCGGTATTTATTCACCGAAGATTGGTGCTCTGGTATACACTAGTAACCCAGATGGTCGAAGTAAGCTTCTCATTTCAAATGTTCCAACGAGGCCAAATAGTTCCATCCATACGAATGATTTAGAACCCCAAAAATTTTTTATCGAAAATGGTAAAGCTATTCCAATAGAAGGCGAAGAAACATCTGTTTATGAAAAAGAATGTTTAACCACCGTTCTTCAGGATCCTGAAATTTTGACGGATTTTCGTTGTAGTCCAGTACCCTTGGATCATTATCAGTTTAAAAAATTAAAGAAACTCGAAGACGACATAGAAATTTGTGACAGTAACTTTTGCTGTTCCCTTTCTTATCAAGCTGAGTCTATGGACGAAGAATATTTCTTTGGAGTGACCGCACAAGTTACGAATGTGCTCAACATATTCGAAATGGGTTCTCAGACATGCTTTTTAGCTCGTTGCGAGCCAATCGAAGGAAAAGCGTGCACTAATTTCCTCTTAAAATCCTCCACTATTTTCCGAAGAGTTGAGATTAAAGGAAATTTTTCGACTGGTCAAATTCTCCCTTACGCAATTGACAGTGGCGTTAGCCTTACCAAGAAAGACAAGTGGTCTTTTGATAAAACACACATGATATACTCAAATTCTAATAAACAGTCGTCTCTTTTGTTCTTCGGGTTGCAAGGAAGACTTTTTGATCAAGATGCGGATATCTACATTCAATCGAATAAAGCACCTTACTTATCAAGCATTGGACATTTGTTAACCTTTGGATTTTGTTTGAGTATAATCTTTGTAATTTTTTAAATTAGAAGAGAGAAGTTTTTTTTCCAAGTTTTTTTGAATATCTAAATGTTTATGAATTGATAAACTACATTTGAATTGGATTAAAATATATAAAGCAGCTTGATAACAGATGAAAACATCCCTTTTTTCTTTTCTTCGCGCATTAGATAGTTTTTTTTTATTACAATCACACACTAAAGCAACGCGAGAACGTAATTTGGAACCGCGGCCAAGTGACAAAGGCGATACCCCAGCTAGCACCCCCACTCTTCAAACTTCACCACTAATCTAATGTGAGAACTTTGAGCCTCAATAGCCCCTCGACACGGCTGGCCTTTACTGGCACACTGACAAAGCCGAATGCAACCATTTCATCCATTTGAAGATTCCACGTTTATATATTATATTAATTTTACATTATTCTAATAGTTTTCTACATGATATATAGCACATATATCCTAATCATAATGTGAAATAAGAACATTTTTTTCCTTATATTGTGTAAAATAGAAATAAATGTATGTTTTTTCCCAAGAATAAATGAATTTTATTTTCATAAAGAATACAACTCGGATAAAATTGTTGGCTTAAGATTTTAGTCATGGATACATTCAATAACAACAAAATGGCAAAACATTTATTTTTTGAATTTTTTTAACGGAATATTTTTTATACACGATCCATAATGGTATAAATATGTGTTGGATTTTTTTTTTCATCCTTTTTTTCCCCTAATATATTTATTTTTTAAACGATATTAAACTTTGAAATTACAAATTTGTTCTAAATTATTCCAAAATAAAAAGCTTTTAACTACTTTTCTGATTTAAAAAAAAAAAAAAAATACGCTAAATCAATTAATGTCTCAAATTGGAAACGGTTAAAAAGGCATTGCTTTCACATTACTGACCTTAGAATGTTTGCATTCAGTTGAACAAATATTTGTGTATACTGTAATAAAAATTTATATATATATATATATATATTCACCTATTTCTTTTGAAACTTTGTCTTGATACAGACAACAGGTGTAGAACAAGTGTAGCTGTTTTCGTCTAACAGGGTTAGACGAAATATATAAGGGTTATATAAGGGTTGTAAACATTTATTCAATCATTTTTGGTACTGTTACACCGTAAATTTTTAATTGCAGGAATTTAAGTTTTCAAGTAGTATATTTTATACACACTAATTTTGGATTAACTTCATTAAAAACTATTTTTAATAAATGTTAATTAAAAAACTAAAATATACTTATTCAGTTAACATTAATTTCAATAAAAATAAGCTCTCTCTGTATTATGCTATACTCTCATAAGTGATAAACTTTTTTTTCCCATCCAGAGTGCTTGACTAACTCATAAGAATTTTTAAACCTGAGAATTATTGTTAATAAGGCATTTTGAGATTCACAGGATGCTATTTGGGTCCATATAAAATTAACGCGAAATAATAATCCAAGTTTGTGCTTCCTGCTTCTTCACATCCATGTCATTCTATAATAGTTTGTGATTATAAATAAGCAAGATTAATAAAATGTAGTGAATTTTCAGCACATAAATACTCCCGACTCATATTAAAACATCAATTTGTTAAAACTAAAAAATAATAGTTGAAATACCGTAAAATCCGACGTATATAACACGCACCCATACTTTAAAGCTGCAATATTTAATTTTTAGATTTATTCGACGTATAACGAGCACCCTATTTTTTACGAAGCTTGAAACGTACATATGCAATGCTCGTATGTTTTGAAGCCATTTATTCGAGGTATTATAGTAGGTTTTTGAAAAAAATAGAATACTTCTAGAAATGCAACCCTTTAAGTGCAAAAGAAATGTCATTTATTTTAAATAAACAGTATTTTGATATATATAGAAGTCTAATTTTTTTTTCTATGCTCATCTTTTTTCATTCTTAAGCTCTCATTTTTATACCCGGCGTATAACGCGCACCCGTAAATTTCGATCTTACCTTTGGTGTTGAAAGTGCGCATTATACGCCGGATTTTACGGTAAGTCAGAAATGTACACACATAGTACAGATTAACCCGGCCCCCCCCCCCTCCAATTGGGTTTTTCAGAGTTAAGCAATTTAAATGATGAAAGCTTTTGTTATTGTTTTAAAGTTCCTCCCCAAACATTATAAATGCAGAATTAAACGTATTAATTTACATAAACGCAATAACCAAAACCTGACTTTATACTTTCCCCCTTTTTTTTTCTCTTTTGTTTATAAACAAGTAATATAAAAAAAAATTGAGTCAATTCCTACTTAAGTCAACAAAATTTTTATTTTAATTGTTTTTTATTAAATAGTTACAATTACTATAAATATGTTACATATGACAGAATAAGTGACAAAACAGAAAGCGATTTTCCATTTTTCTTTCTATATAGGGTGTTGGACTATTTTTTTTATTTACTATTTGTTCATTAATTAAATTTAATTATTCTAATAAAATAGCATAGTAAAAAAAATCACATTCTCAGAAATTAGGCCATCCCAGGTGGGATTCGAAAGCACGGTCTTTGGATAAGAAATCCAAAGCGCTATCCATTGCGCGACAGGGACACAACGAACGATTTTCCTTTCTGTATATGCTGTTGGATTATTATCTTTGTTTGTTAAAATTTATTCATTTTTTAATTCAATTAATGAGTTAATATTTGAAAAAAACTGTATTACCATCAAGTGTCATCTAGTTTTAAAAAATGCATTTGAACTTGAATGGATGAATAGAAAATATTTTATTAACGACTGAAAATTTGAACAAGATATATATATATATAGGAAGAGAGTGAACTAATAGTAGGAATTGAAAAAAGTTTATCCAATGCATATTATAAGTAAAATTTTTATTTTTTTATGAATTTTGTTTAGATATACAGAGTTTCTACTCAAGAACAAAATGGAAAGCCTTTTCTTGCAATTGATACAAATTCTGAAAGGACTTTAAAATTCCAGAATGAGGCTCAAATCTTGTACGTCTGGTTACTATAACTTATTGTTGCAAATTTGCGTGAAAAGAAAACAGCCGACTACCAGAAGACAAATTGACATATATACACAAAGAAATATAAAAAATTATTTTTCTAGTAGTGGAAAACGCACACACTCACTATAAACAAACTTTTCAACGTTTCCCTTGAACAGCTCCATTAGCAGGAACTCAGACAAAGTCGCTCTGTCTTATCGCGGTCAACGCACAAGCAGATTCTGATCTTGACCGTTGCCTCAAAGGCCCCTTACAGAGCCTCATGGAAATTCACAGAAGGATTGGTCGATTCCACAGATTTCTCGATGATTCCTAGGCAATATCATTTTTCGCCAAAACCGATAAAGCCACCAATCTAGTTACCTTGCTCAGATTTTATTAGGTTGCCATAATCTTATTCTTCATGCTGGGAAGCGCCCTGTAAAACTCGAATTTTCCACAAGGAAAGCAACGCTGCAGGGAAGACAAGTAGTTTCAATATACAGGTCGCTAATCAACAGACTGTTGTCACAAAAATTAATCACCTATTACAATGTATTGAAAATGTCAACTCTGAAGGAAGGTAGCAACTTCAATGATTTTAAACTAGTTAGTTCTTCACAAGAAAATCCACAGAGAATATGAAGAATTTTATATGCACATTTTAAAATATTCATAAATCTAATATATGATGCAACTATAAAACATTTTAAAATATCCCCGTTTGTAAATTACATTTTAATTTTGTGAAAAACCGACTTCTAGCTACATTGGAAGGTTATGATTTACGAATCATCTATGAGGGACTTCATTATAAATATGATGGCAAACAATATGTTTCATAGTTACTTATGAAATTTCAGAATATTTTTCAATGTGGCCTCATCACCAACACAAAAGTTTCGAGTGTATTTTTACAGCCACGTAATTAACCTCTTCATAAATTTATTTCAGAAGTTTGTCATCATTAGTAGTGGAATCAGAGCTAATGAAAAGTAATGACACATCTGAATCCTTGAGAACACATCAATGTGACCCGCATATATCGTAACTGTACTTGATTTTAAGCCAACAAGTAGTATAACACAATTTCATTTTAATACAAGAACTAAAACAATAAAAAGATATATATTTCAACACTTGAAATTTTGTGTCCCATCCTACTTCTATATTTTCATTTAATGTAGCCATATTTACTTAGGATAAATATGGCTCACTAAGTCTTAAGTGAGCTTGGCATTATATGGGCAGACCATATTTGGTATTAACTTATTACGACAATATTAAGAAGGATCGAATTCTATTTTTCAGAATTTAAAAACCTACCTATGCAGAAAAGATGTTCTATAGCATATATATAGATTAATGAAAAAATAAAATTAAAAAGAAATTTCTAAGTACTCCACAAGGTGAATTAAGATATTGAGTATTTTTTTTATGGTATGATGTCAAAGTAATTTTAATTAAAATGAAACAGGCATTTTAGTTTTCATTGCAATGATGACATGCTAAATATAGTTACCAGAAAAAACAGTCGGGTACATTTAACAGCTGCTTTAGTAATAAATTTTTAAAAACCTAGTGTCAAAATTAAGTGCGTAATAAAGCAGAAAATTAAGAACAGCTTGGATCGTTCTGATTCGACGGCACAAGGAAAAGAAACTGGATTATATGAAATATATTTCAGTGAACATTGTACTACTCCCTACTCAGTAATCACATCAATTTAGTTATTTATATTGTAGAAAAATTGAGTTTCCATTATCATCCAACCAAAATTCTTTCCATTTTTATTCGAAAATTCAACTCCTTTGTGGCAATACTAAATTTTAAGACTACTTTTCCCCCTAATCTTACCAAAAAAAATATATTTTCTGCATTGGTAGGGTAGGGGGTTCTGATTGTAACCCCTACAAGTGTGTCTACACTAAGTTAAATTACAGTAATACCTTGACTTACACGAACTCCGGGTTCACAATTTTCAAATCTTGTCAATTCGTCTTTTGGTAAAAACTGCATTTTTTTCATCATTGAAACTCAAGTGGAATCAGTGTCAGAGCCTGATGAAATTGGCAATGTGATTGAAGATGTTGTCATCCTTGCCAAGTAAATAAATTTATAAATGGATAGTGATAATGTTCAAGAATTGCTGGATTCTCGCAGTCAGGAACTGACAATTTATGACCTCATAAAAATGTAAGAGCAAGGCATTGAAAAACTTGGAATCTTTAGACCCAGTTCAATCAAAAGATCGAATGATGGTTGGGTATTTGACAAAAAGACCTTAGATTAATTCTGAGAAAGGGTACAAATTTTCGAAAATATTAACTCTAGGGAAGAGCATATTTTTTCTACAAAACAAGGGATAAAAAAAATCATAAGCATGCCAAGAGGAAATTTAGTGTTCAAAAACAGCAGGCTACTTTGTCAGATGTTATGAAACAATTTACATAAAAATAACTTCGGTTTCGATTTTACCAAACATTATCCAAAAGATTTTACTATATTATTTTTCTCCATCTCCGGTCCCAACAAAAAATAATTTATGCATATTTACATTTGAAGTTATACCCCGACTAACGCAGTTATCATCAGTCCCACCTATGGTGCAAGTTCCGGGTATTACTGTACTTCAAAATAAATGTAGAATAATCAAAGTCAAAAGTTCCAAATTCAAAGACAGATGTTATTTTCTGCAAATACTGTCAGAATTAGGGAGTTTTTAATTTACTCTTCACATTAAAACTTGTTAATGCTTCTAATAAAATCACCAAACCATAAGGAAAAAAAAAAATGTATGATTATGTATTCACAAACACTCCATTTAAAAAAAAAAAAAAGGACAATACACAAGGATTTTGAACCTTACTATAGACAAGCATTTGGTAAAATTCTGACTTAGCCATGATAATTAAGTTCTCACTTTTTACAACCAAGCTGGTGTCATGAAAATTTAATATTTAAACATAGATTCTTATTTTTAAATTTTATCCTAGTCAATATGCATGGTTCTAAATTCTGTTTTCAAAATGCAATGTCTCAAGTTCAGTCTCTCAGCTCTATATTGGATTTCTTATTTCCAGTTAGCTTGAATTACAGATAATTAAGTTCCATTATATAATGTATAACCCTTTTCTTCCAATTCGGTTCCATCAAGCATTTTATAGAAAACTATTTTTATTTATCAAATTAGTTTTTATTCCTTAAAATATATTAGATTTCAATGAGTGGATAAGAAATCTATACATGTAGAATCTCAAATATGTAAGTATTTCATTTTTAAAAAATTAAAACTTGTGTCAGCAATTTTTTTTTTTAAACAGAATGATTTAGGAGAAAATAAAATGTTTTGTATCTAATATTTATCCTAAATTTAATATAATAAACATTTTCAAAATTTTAAAATAATTTTTGTTATACACATTTGATACGATACACATAGTGAAACAAAATATTATACAATACTGCACAAAGCTTATTTTTTTAAAGTTACAAAATAAATTTAGAAATTACTAAATTTGTTAAACTGTCACTGAAATAAATAAAAATATATTATTTTTCTGGTTAGCATTTATTTGTGTATACTTAATTACCTCTACTAAAACTGCTTCAATTTATTCTTAGTTTTAATGGAAAAATGGGTCATAATAAAAAAAACTGATACACCACTAATTCAAACATGTTGTATTGGACAATTCTATAAAGAACCAACAATTTTACCATTAACTTTAGAAATCTTCACTATTTAAGAGTTTCCCTAATACAATGTGATAATTTCAAACATTTTCTTTTTTATGATGAAACTTTTTAATCATAACTCTTTAAAAATATTTCTTTATCCATTTTGTAACAAATCTACATAGTCTTTAATGTTTAATAATTCTCAAATCTAAATTAAAATTTCATAATCCCACAAAAAAAAAATAAGACATTCAATGTCTCAAATTGATTTGGGTTCAGCATGTTACATAATTTGATTTTACACTATTCTAAAATTTAAAATGATAAATTAAACAATCATATTTCAAAAAATCTTTATTTGCAAAATTAAAAAATAACAACTAGATGAATTGTAACTTCGTACAACTAATGGTCTGTGTTTTAAATGCATTTATATAAACATCCATATGCAATTAGTAAATGACATATTTTCTACTCTGAAATGAATCGATATTTTTTACAGATCCATTTGATTCAATAGATATAAATATGAACTTTAATCACTCCATTTACCAAGAATATCACTATCTCTGAAAATATATAATTCCTAAAAAAGAGGAGAAAAAAAATCAAAATTAATAATTTTATAACATTTTGTTCATGCATTTCTCAAACAAGACATTCACAATAATCTGAATGTTAATGGTATTTAAAAAATTTTTTATCAGAAACTTAATGTCTCATGATTACCTAATTTTAAATACCTCAGTCTAATATATGCCATCTAGGAAATACTTAAAAACATACACAAATTTGAATATTAATTATGCTAACTGATACAGATTCATAATATATAATGCATACATCTTCCAAAGGATCCATAATACTCGAATGTCTCATTATAAACTAGTTCATAGATCTTGGGACAAAAACTTCATAAACACATCTTGGATATTTTTAAACTTGTTGTTGCTCATCTCCATGTCTAGCCAAGCTAGACCAAGTTCATGATCTCATTCACTCTCAAAAAGTCCAATACCATTAGAGGGTCTTCATAAAGATCTTGTTTTGAAAGCCCCACAGTCAAGAATGTGTTCTGGAGATGCCTGGGAGACTTTGTTTCCTTCCCTAAAAGTCAAAGTTTGGAGGTGGCCACTTTGAAAACAAGTCAGAATAGTTTGTTCCTGCCTGCTGCATTGAAGGAAAAGAGAACCACCAGGTCGTTTAGCCTCATACCAGTGATGAGCAGGAAGGACAGTTTTAATTGCTTGTTGTTGATGTAGGTGGAGTGCAGAACTAATCTTAAACTGTATTATCAATACCCAAAATGCTATTAACAAAAGTTCTATCTATAAATTTTTCCTCTACATTTTACTTTTTCATGTTTTTACATGTTTAGGCTAGAGACTAATTTTCTGAAGATTTTCACAGAAGATATTAAGAAAAAAGTTAAAATATTTACTAATACTCAAGTTGTTTTTATGATCAATTATACTATTTTAATGCAAATATAACTACTAAATGCCTGTTGCTTATAATTGGATAAAACATTTATGTTCATGCATAATTGATTATTTATGAATAAATTGATGTGTTACCAGTTAAGTAATAATTAATATTAAAGAGTATTCAGTATGATTCACAGTTCAACAGTACACAAAGTTGAGTATATCAACAAGTTAGGTTACTCACAAAAAATCATTGTCACAGAGATCATGTCAAACAAGATGCATAATATAAACTCATGTTATTGAAGTTAAGGTAAGAAATAAATTAAAAACATTATGAATGATATGCAAAATAAACACATTGTAACACAAGAAAGGTTTTCAAATTTAACTACATAAGTTTGATAATTTAATTTTAAAATATTACTTGAAAACACACACATAAAATACATACCTTTTCATTTACTTCTACTTTAGTTCCTCCATATTCAGGTAGTAAAACTTTATCGCCTTCTTTCACACTTGGAGGAACATGTTCACCTTTCTAAAAATATAAATTATATTAGTACAATAAAAATACATATAAATTGAAATACATGAAAATTATACTGAATTGCTGACGATTTCAGATTTCAAAATACAATCCTTAAATTTATGATCCAAATTTCCCAGTAAATCTATTTTTAGAATAATTTCCTTGGCAAGAGAACATTAGTAACCGAGAAGAAAATTAAATAAAGAAACAACAGTTAAAAAATATTTTTCACTTAATTGACACAAGATTTGATTTAAATTATAGAAGTTTGAAATCAACAATGAATAAAGTATCATTGGATTCAAATTTTAAATACTTTAACCCCTTAACTGCCATGAGCATACACATACACCTTGCCAAATTTTGAACCTTTGTAAGGTGTTACAATCAAAATTATTCCCAAGGATTTGGAATGCAATACAATGACAGTGTCTGCTAAGAATTTACTTTTTATCAGTGAAAGATTTACTTATTTATACTTATTTTCCCCCCAATACTAAGCATAACTATATATGCCCATGTGAAAACAATAACATTGAGGAGCGAACGGGGCAACATTTCCTCGGGGCAGAGTTAAGGGGTTGATACATTATATCTTGTACTGCAATAAGAATAAAATATTAAGACAATTTATTACTCTCTTTTATCTTATTGAAAATCACTTAATATGGTAGTTAAATTATTTATTAATAAAAAAAAATCATGACAAAGACAGTATTTGTGAAAGTTTTACATGAAACTCAAATTTGGAATTCAAAATTTAACACAAATTAGTAGGAATTTTAAAACAAGGGATAAGAATTACTCAAGAAAAATGCTTATAGAATGATTTTGAATACAAAAGAAATTAATTTGAAAGATTTTGAACTCTCTTAAGTTTTTTTTGAGTTAAAGAACAAAACATATTTATGCATAATATAAGTTTTATAGAATTCAATATATTAATGTTAAAAGTAAACATCTTAACACCAAACTATTACCTACAAATAAATAAGCTAAATTATAATTTATGAATAGTGCTTAAGCATAAACTAATATTTTTAAAGTTATAAATATAACATAAGCATTGAAGTTATAAATCTGAAATGGGTTATCTTTTAGATCCAAAACCTTTGAATTTATTTTATTTCATTTCACATTAATTACAGATTTGCTCAGAATGTTATAAGAGTTCCAATAAGGCTTTTTCTAAATTTCATTAACTTTTTTACAATTAGCACAACAATTTTAATAAATTGGATCTTTTTAGTATACCCTTTAGCAACACTTATTTGATGCCATAAGTAAAGCAATAAATTTGTCAAAACATTTTATTAATAAACATCCACTGATTATATAACAGCATGAAATACAGGAATTTTCTTTTCAACAAAAATGCAGCATTCAATATCCATTTTATTCTTTATACTACATTAGAATTATCATCGGAAAAGAAATCTACATACATATATAGTATTCCTTGGCATATCTAGTTTTAAATGGGCCCTGTATCAAAATTCATTTTGGGGGTCCTATTTTAGATATGAAAGTCCTGTTAGTGGGACAATAGTTACATATGTTGGGGCCCCTGTAGCTTGGGGGCCCAGTATCATTGATACGGTGGTAGCTATGACTCCAATAGTATTCTTAATAAATCTCGAAGTGAAAGAATGACAAACAAAAATTATATTTTGTCCTTTTGATACCAAAATAATAACTAAAGAACACTCAATTTTTTGCTTATTTGAACACCTTGTAATTATATCAAGTAAAAACTGAAGTACTAACTTCATTCCTTCCACCTGGACCAACAGCAACCACAGTTGCACTTTGAACTTTTGCTTGTGCTTTTTCAGGTATCATGATACCTCCTTTTGTTCTAGTTTCTGGAACAAAACGCTCTACCAGAATTCTGTCCAGCAATGGAATTAAGCGTTTGCCGAGTCCAGCCTGTTAAAATTTGATATAGTTAATCCAGGATTTATTTACATAAAGTAATAAAACAGATTCAACATATTTTATAATAACTATAAATACAAGATCAGTAAAATTGCCATACATAAATGATCATAATGTATAAAATAATACCATTTTGTTAACTTAATTTTAACTAAACTTGTAAAATAATTAAGCCTTTCAATAAAGAAAATTTAAAAAACACAAGAATACTGTTTCATTATTAATATATTGCACACACACAACATTACTTAATAGAAGAAAATTTTCAAAATGCAGCCCCATTTTATATCAATTCACTTTTAAAAGTCCTTTTTAGATTAGTTTATAGATTTCATTGAAACATGAAATAATTCTCACTAATTATAATTTACTACACAAATGATAATTTATAAAAACTAAATTGTCCCTACATGAAAATTTTAATTATTAAAATTTCATGTATTCTTAAAGAAGCATTTTCTATATTTCATGCATTTTTTAATTAGCAATAATACTTTAATTATTCATAATGCTTATATAAAAAAAAAACTACAGAAATCAAAATTACTCTCTCTTGACCTCAATATTAATTATTTAATCAATCTTTCATGTCCAGTCTTTCACAGACAAACATGAACCTTCATATAACAAGCCATAAAAATTTATACAGATCAGAAACAAACCATCATCCACTTAAGATTAAAATCCATAAAATAAAGCCAATTTCATGTTTATCACTTATTCAAAAGAAATATTCGGTACTTAATATGTAGCCAAGTCAGGAAAGAGATTACCAAATGTCACTGTTGTTTTAGTAGTTGTACTTGTACTGCAGATTTTAGTAGAAATTAAATTAAACTAGTAATAAAGTAGGAATAAAATCGCTTTGATTTATGCGTTGCCATCAAGAGTATGCTATGACAAAATCTGCACTTGGCTAACTAAAAAGACCAAATATTCTTATGGCATAACAGAACTAATTCTGGCAGAATTGCTTAGCACCACTAATCAAGAGGCTCAACTGGGATCAAGGTCAACAACAGTCAAGGTGACCTTTTTGATAAAAATAAATTTTTTTATCTAAAGACCATTATAATATGTCATTCACACAAACACAGAAATTTCCAAATAATTAAATATTTGTATGTCAACTACATTTAAGTTTGATTACCATTTTATACAGCTCATCAGCCTTATAGGGATGGAGCTCCCAATTTAGTACAATACAAAGAAATATCACAAAATGCACCTATATTTGCTTTAATCAAATAAATAATAGCAAAAGGTAAAATTTTTTGTTTTGTCAAATGTACATAAATCGACAAAGATACACAATTTCAAATTCATAATTGTATTATTTGGATGGATGAAAATTCACAAATACAATTACTGCAAATTATAAGTATTCCCAAGTGTTTCCTAAAATCTCATCCCTTATTTAATTGAACTTCCAAGCACAGGAAATCGCTTCAAATCACATAAATATAAGCTAAAACGAATTTACAAAATCTATGTATACACATCGCAAAAATATTTCTATGAATTATAATATTAGTTTATACACTGCCATGGTTTTTTACGATTTATTCATATGTCTACCGAATTAAAGTACTGGTAATATATCCTCATAAAACACTCATCTATTACAAGAAGATTGGTTTGCTTTATGCTTTTAGTACTGACATCAAAAGAAAATCGCCCATTTCCATCACATATAGTAAAAAAAATCAGGAGGTGAGGAAAATGTCAATGAGAAATGTAACTAATGCAATGCATAGATCTGAAAAATCAATATTGTATATTAAACAGTTCAATAATACAGTTTTAACTTGTCTTACCATCACTTTAAGCAATCAATAAACAACTCGAAACTAATTTGACGACAACTCTATATCAGACAACACCGGTTCTGATCGTTACGCTAACCCACTGGCCGCCAGCAGCAGTTATGTAAAACACGTGTTTTGTGGAAATTCTGAATAATAAACTTAAGAATAAAATTCGAATATTCTGAAATATTTTTAAAATTATTTTGATATTTTATAGAGCAAAAAAATATATTAAAAGTCACACAAAGACCCAAAATTAAATTTCGTCATTTTCCAGAATTTTCTAGGTTTGGCTGGATAAAAACAGGAACGCAAACTCTAACAGTAGCAACTGACTCGGCTTCAAATTTGTTTTCATCAATCTAATTTTTACATTTCATAAACCTTAAACACCAATTTTTCTCTATCCAATAAGATTAACAATAAATTTCTCTTAAAAGAATTTTTTCACATTATAAAAAAATGTAAATATTAAAATTGAAGTTTTCAATCGTAAAAAGTAAAAATTACATACTCTTTTGTATTTTAAAAATAAATATACTCGAACTTTTATCTCTCCAAACAGAAGTGAAAGTTTGTTAAATGGTTAAGAATATTACTCTCTTTTAGGTTGTTTAAAGGTTACGTTAAGAAACAGATAATGAACCT
>BMAV01025745.1:42212-63065 GCA_019973955.1 Trichonephila inaurata madagascariensis
TTTATTTTTTAAAGCATTTGCAATTCCCTTTTTTTTCTCTAAAAATTCAAACATCTCTTATAAAATATTATTTTTATAAGAAAATTAGACATAACTTAAATAAATATGCACACATATTATTAAAAAATAAATACTAGTTTACTTAATATACTTAACTTTCCCATTCTATTCCATTCACACGTACGATACACAATTTAATTTGATTGTGTTTCTTAAAATTTTAAATGACACACACACTACACACACATCCCAAGCCAGAAATCTGTGGTGGTTCATATGTTCTTTAAAACAGTTATAACTCAATTTCATAGTTTAGATGAATGAAGTTAGGATTTATTAAATTATTACAGAAGTATATCATTCCAGAAATAGAAAGAAAAGAAAAGGAAGCGGAAGCTTAGCTGTGGCTACTCTAGAAGGTTGCGCTTACTCGGCAGCGTGGTGAAAGAATTCGGGTATATAACTTTTCTTTTCGCAACTTTTTTTTAACGTCCTTGATGACTTAGTTTCATAGAGTGTGCCATCTGGTGAGAGGCTCGAAAACTATTTTGGAAGTTCACTGCAAATGAAAGAATATCTTATTCATGATGATGAAGCTCTCTACTCTATTCCCACCTTACCAAAAAAAATAATAATACAAATAATAGACTACAGGGCATTAAAAATACAACACAAAATTATATAAATTGCAATATTTGCACACTTCCTCAAGTAATACACGGCACATATTGACTGGGATACATTTGAAGTTGAAGACTCAGCACCCTTGCGATGCATTTTTCTCCGTATGAGTAACACATGAATTAAAAAAAGGGAAAGGAATCCCTCTGAAACGAGACGCTAGTGCTGACCACCAGTAGCGCACACAAGAATTTTTCAAAAGGAGGGGTCCGGGGTTGACAGTTCACCATTCTTGTATCATGCTCCTTTTGATTTTGTCGATTTTCCGGAACAAAACACAGTGAAAAACTAATTATTGAATAAATAATTAGCATTAATTAATAAAATTAATCATTAATAACAAATATTTAATTAAATTTTACGTACTATATACTTAGAATTACAATCAATTGGTAAAAAAATCAATTTGGGGGGGTTCCTGGGGTCTAGACCCGAGGACCCCTCCCCCTTTGTGTGCGCCACTGCTGACCACTCATACCACATGTGGCACACGGTACAATTCTCAGTGACACTCTGCACTAGCTTTCAAATTTGTCAATTTTTGAGTGGATGGAAGTTTATAAATTTGTAACTGATCTCTCTTTTTTTGACAAACATCTTCAGAATTATGGACATTCTGAAAGATAACTCTAAAGATAAACTTACAGCTATTTTGTAAACTATTGAAAGTCATTGCTGCAGAGATTTAAATGTTTGAAAATTGCATGTACTCTGTTCAGTGGTGTAACGGATAATATTACGGCTTCCATTGCAAAGTCCGGTTTTTGGGCTTCACGTATGTGTCGTCAGTCACCTTTGAGTGCCCAAGAATCCTGCCCCCTCTCCCGCAATGTGGAGTGTACATTACGCCATTGACTCTGCTTTCCATTTTTGATTCTACATATCTAGGTAAAAATATTTCGAGTCCACAAAGAATTTATTTAACGACTGGTTGCTTAGAATCGTGTGAAATTGAAAGTCACAAATTACACCCTTTATTTTGTGACATAAAAGCAGTGCGGTGAAAGCACTAGGCCCGCATTGAGATTTTTGTTTATCTTTTTATTTAATAATACTGAAAAGAAATACTTATATTTTATGGGTTTTTTTTATTTTAATAAATTTGTTTAAAAATATATAATAAGGTAGAATCTTAATTTTTTTTTTGAAGAAACAATTATATTTTGTGTTTATTTTTTTATGTTATGTTATACTACTTTTAAGGTATCCGACTACGTTCGGAACCGTAATTTTAAAAAATCGCATAAATGGATAATTTTCATGATATTTAGTGTCACTCAGATTAGAATACATGCATAAAATTATTTTAAGAACATTTTGACAAAAAAAAAATTTTAATACAATATTTTGGCAAAAAATTAACTTAGAATAATATTTTTTTCAAAATGTTTTCTATTTGTGAAAAATGCAGCTATTATAATAATATTTTACCTGTATATAGCTCAAACCTCTCTACAGAGGCTCAACTAGAATTTTTGAAAAATTCACATTATTTTCAGAGTTACCACCAATTGAAATAATTATTAGCGGTTTTTTTTTAAAAAAAATTGCTCCCCTCTGTGGTCGTAAAATATAAATAAACCCACTTCTAAGTTATATATTTCAAAAACTTTAGTTGAGCCTCTGTAGAGAGGTCTGGGCTGTATACAGGCAAAATATTATTATAATAGAAGCATTTTTCACCAAAGGAGAACATTTTGAAAAAAGATTTTTCTAAGTTAATTTTTTGCCAAAATATTGTATTTAAATAAAAAATTTTTGTCAAAATGTCCTTAAAACAATTTTATACATGTATTCTAATTTAAGTGACACTAAATATCACGAAAACTATCCATTTATGCGCTTTTGCAAAATCACGGTTCCGAATGTAGTCGGATACCTTAAATGAGGCAAAATTAATGGATAATAAAACTGTAAAACTATATCAATTACCTCTACTTTCCAACTATGCATGCATTATAGTGGGAATCAATTTTTTCAAAAATGTCCAACTGTGTGGCACGCTGAATCATATTAGTAGATCAGTTTGGCACACCACAGCTAAAATGATGCCGATCCCGTTTCGCTAGTACAAAAGTACTCCTGAAGGGGAAGGGGGTTACAAAAAGGCTTTTTCGAGCAACAAAAAAAGTAAGGTGTTAATGGATTTCCTCGGAGGGGGGGGGGATCTATGGAGTGCGTCTATGTACGTGTAGTATGAGAGGGAGGGAGCCCCAGCAGAGGCCTCTATTGTACTGGACTGCGAAAAGAGTTTGAGGGGGGAAAAACCCCTCAAGCAGAACTGAGTGATGTGAAAGAAGAAATGTGATGAGAAACATGATGAATAGGATGTAAGGGAAAGGAACCTGTAGAATGGTTATTGTGTTGTTATTTCTGCGATAGAAATTACTGTGGGTATAATTTTTCGAATCATGGAAGACACGTGTAATAGCAAATATTATAAGGCACTAGTGGGTGTACACAGACTACTTTCATAGGAAGGGTTATACTTTTTTTTAAGAAAGAAGACGGAAGCAGCCAGACAATTTTAATAGGGGCATGATGATCGGACTTAGAAGGTTCCCTTGATACATACATATAATTGTAGGATACACACTCCTAGACGTGTAAATGGTGCAACGGCTGTAGTGAAGATTGCTGAAACAAGGGAAAAGAAAATCATTAAGTTTGAAGGGTGCTGAAGCGTAGAATGGCGTCAGTACGAGCGGATCAACTCATCCATCGACACACGGTGTGGTGTGTATTGAGTACGAAAACTCACAGTCAGGCTAGAGATATAAATATATACAATTTATTTACAGAACATTCTAAACAGCCATCTTACATCCAGAGCACGTTTCTGCCTTCTGCTCCCTGCCGGGACCTCAAGCCGGTCCTTCCGCATGTCCTTTTCTAGAGGAGTCTATTCGGAACGTAGGGGAAAAGGATTCTGGGCAACCCTTCTCCCCTACAATCTCAGGCAGTAACACCATCCACTCTCCGACTCCGACGTCATCATGTGGTGTCATAATAATAATCGTTACAACGGTGATGGACAAACAAACCACTTTTGTGCCTTTTTGAAACATGTGCATGACGCTCTTGGTGTTTCCATATAGCCCTGAACCATAAACCCGTCCACTGGTTCCACTAATGGTTTCTGTTAAGGCTGTCTTCGGTCAATGTTAAAAAATAGGACCCGAATTCGGAATATTTTTTTAGATATACAAGAACTGCAGCATAAATATTATATTTTAGCTTCGTTTTATCCTGTAGAAAATCACTCAGTATATCATAAGACGCATTTTTATCGGAGTTTATAAAATTTTTCTGGTATAGAATGTGTTTTGCGTTTTTTCCCGTATACCATAATGCTGAATGAGCTATCGCCTTACAAGTTAAAAGGAAAAAATAATTATTTATAAAATATATTCTGAAATTTTAATAACATTATATTATGAACAAAGCAATGAATTATAATACTGCAAATTTTCATGAAAATTGAAACATTTTGTGTCTGAAAATGGGCTCCATGTTTAGTTCAGGCTTTCGTACATTTGATGAAAACAGCATCAAGAAACCTGCGTTTGACCTCACCGAACAGACTCCATTTGCAGAGGTTTTGAACTAGCCACGATGTGATTAACGAAATGGCAAGGGCTCATGTTCTCTTATGAGTGATACTTCTGTTTGTTTTATGATAGTCATCTTGTACAAAAATGACCGATCCAATCTGGACACATCTGAGGAAAGGGCCACCATTCGACAGCGTTTCATTATGGTACGAAGTTTTATGGCACGTCACCTTCATTGATATTCCGGATGATATGGCAGCTCAAAAATGCGTAAATGTCAGTGATATCCCTTTTTTTCGAAAGATGCCCAATTTCTGCTTTACCAGCAGGAAAATATTGCATATTGCAAGCATCAGTCAACGTGCTGTGCAAGATACACTCATATTTCCCTGGTTACCATTCTTGCCTGATCTCTCATTAATTGAATATTTCTAGGATGTATTTGGACTCTACTTGCTTGCACTGCTGTTACTACGTTTAGAAGAAAAAATGCAGTGAATGGTTGAAAGACAATTGAGAAAAATCCCTCAGGATGCCATCCGTTTTCTCATTGACACTATACCTAGGCATACCGCTTCTTGTAGCGTAGTGCTTCTCAAACTTTCAGTATTTGTAACCCATTATTCAATTATAATTTTCATCGCGGTCCCTTCCATGCAATAACAATGTATTGAATTCCATAATACTTTACTTTGACGCTAAAACTACAATACGACTTTAACTTCTTAAGTGCCACCGGCGTATATAAACGTCTCGCTCAGCCAAGGCATTAATTACCCCTGACGTATATATACGTCTTTTCGAAGTAAGATCTTTTCTGTGTACTGACATCCATAAAATTGTCCTGAAGGCTTTGGAATGTAATAAAAGGACCTTGACGTTGTTTGTGAAAGATTTACTTATTTCAGAAGATTTGTTTATTTATTTCTTTTCTCCCCCCCCCCCAATATATCACATACACACACCTACGAGGAAAACGGTGACATTGGAGAGCAAATCGCGCAGCTATTAAATAGTAGTTAAGGGATTAATTATAAATCGTACAAATTATTAAGATAAGTGTTAATTTTTGTATATAATTTTATATATGACAAGTTCATGGGTCACTGGTAATTATTAAACTTGTTCTTACATTAGTATTGTTAAATTAATTACAAAATACATTGTGCAGTATTGATACATTTATAAATGTATTACATCATTGTAGATGTGTATTTTATTTTTTATCATGTAAAAATCTATTTTGCTTGTCTACTTTCAGTAAATAAATAATTTTTAAATAATCTTTTGTTTTTGACTTTTCAATATGATCACCCCCTTGTAGAGTTATCACAGCTCCCTAGGGGGCGCACCCCACAGTTTGAGAAACACTGTTGTCCTCCGTGATGATCCTTCATTCTACTGAGCTAATGTTATTCTTGCTCTGTTTTACGAATATCAACTCAAACTTCCCTTTACATCAGGCTTAATTGCAACTATTACATGTAAATTCATACATGCGCTGAAGTACAGTCGGCCCTTGTTTATTTTCGAAGTTATCCCCGATGGTATTTGTAACAGGAATATAAATTTTATCTCAAGCTGTCACTCGGAAAACTGTGCGATTATTGTTACGCCAAAGAAAATTGATGAAAAAAATAATGACCAAATAATTTCACTCTTCTCCTCCATCTTCGTTCTCCTCATTTAATATTTTTTTATTATAAAAAAGAATATCATATTCACTTTTGAAAAATTTTTACTTGTGATTTTTGCATTTCTTTCTCTTTTTACAACTCTTTTTCTTGTTACATAAGAATGTAAGAATAATTACATATGTAGTTATTGAGCTTATTATTAAAAAAATCGAAGTATAGCTTTCAAACTATTTTTGGAACAGTGAAATATATGAGTTATATTCTCTTGGAAAAGTTTAAAAATTTCTTTTCTTTTTATTTCCTTCATTATCATTCAAAATTTAGATCATTGAACATATTGGCCACCAAAGTACTTTTATATCATTGAAAAATTTATCGAGATTCATTAGATTAATTTTAAAATTTATTTCATAAGTACATAAGTTTTCATGCATTGAGGCATACCTGCAATAAGTTACACATTGGGGAAGGGAAGAGAAACGTAAATTTATAATTTCTTTTTCGTTCATATCTCTTTTGCCAAAAATGGTCTCCTCTAGCGGTCATTCCATAACGACTCTCAAACTGATTGCAAGCAAACAAGTTTTAATCATATTGTGAGACACGAAAAGAAACCAAAACCAGAACTTGGAACAAAAATTAAAGTGTATTAGAGAAGCATATTAAATTCCTAAATTACTCTTTTGCTCATCTGAAATACATCAAGCAGCTGACTCAACGGATAATATAATCAAAGGAAATTAATTCCAAGGACATCTTGCCGGTTTTTCTGCGGGATTGCAAGCGGTACCCTCATCAACGCACATGGTTTACTGACGCCCTTGATCGTCGTCATTATAACTGTGTCTTCTGGAATTGGTTTTTACTTTTGTTTATTATAATTATTTGATTGCATTCTACCTTATTCTTTGTAAGTTTACGTTTTATTCACGTAATTACATTATTAATTGATAATACAATCGAGAAATTAAATTTGCGGAATTCCTGGATAATCAATATGATGTAATCTTGATGTAATAATTAATAAGCGTGTTAACAATTTGCAATATCACTATGATGGTCTAGTTTTTAACTTACTCAATATATTGTTTTACCTCCACCCAGAAATACTGTATTTTTGATATATTCTTTACATAAGAGAACTCTCGTTACGTAATGAAGTTTTAACAATCAACTGAAATAAGAAGCGTTATATGCATTAAAAGATTTTGTCCTACACATGTAGGAATAAATACTTTCATAATTTTTAAGTTTTGACATGTTTCTTAAATAATTGATTACAATATTTTATTGTACTAAATGTACATACTTCCTTATTTCTTTTTGCTATGAATACATGAGGAAATTGCATTGTGCTGTATTTCTTTTTAAAATCATGATCTTCAAAGTTGTAAAGTAAAATTCTTAAGTCTGTAAAGTATCTTTTGTAATAAACTTTTTAATGTATAACGTTCTTTAATTTTCGCGAAATAGGTTATAAAAAAACACAAATATGTGTATTTAAGTATGCACACATTTGTATTTTCGGAGAAGCCTTAGTGTAGAGATGTAAATAATTTAAAATTTTTATTTCTAGAAAAATGTACTTCCAAACCGTTCTTCGACCTTTGCTAACTCGTCGCATTGCCTTAAATTTGAGAAGGAATTATGTAAAGGATATAAAGTTTGGTCCTGAAGTAAGAGCCCTTATGCTTCAAGGTGTTGATGTTCTTGCCGATGCTGTTGCAGTTACAATGGGACCAAAGGTGCATTATTTAATAACATTTGCTTAGTTGCAGAGAAATACATGATAATAGTGAAATTTTGTTATAAACATTTATAATGAAATATTCAACATGAGCAAATTTTATAAGTTGTGAAATAAGGTATCCTAATTGAGATTACAAAATTTCAATGCAGTTCAGTGTAAATATAAAAGCTTTAAATTAGATAAAAAAAAAATGTTTATCTTTAAAAAATCAAATTTCTGTAATTATTAAAATTTTGATTAATTTGATGTTTAAATCTCAAATGCATGATAAACTAAATACTTTGAAAATGTTTGTTCATGTAGTACTTGGGTAATAAATAATATAGTATGCATTCCACCCTTTAAATCTATTTAAATTTAATTTTATAAAAATTTTTAAAAAATGTGTTATGCAGAACTCTTTTTAACCTGTATTTCTTGTTAAATAAGTTTTTTCCTTTATCAATTTTATTTTTTTTTCTTCCTATTAGATCTTTAATAAAAAATGTAATAGTATAATCTCTTGGTAGATGATTGAATTTCTAACTTGATTTTAATTTAATTAGAATATTTTGTCACTAATGTAATGTTATGCAAGTTCTTATTTGAAGCTTAGTTTATATAAAATAATATACAATTTTCTTTGAAATATTGTTGATTTTAAAAGAAAATGTATAAATTTCAACAATCCTAAAAAAAATTTCAACTAAGGCAAGTTTCCATAATGAACTTTGCCCTCAAATTCTTTGAAAGATTGGTGTATCAAATTCTAACTTTTCAATTGTTGGAAATGACATATTTTATACAATTAACTATGTAGCCATAGTTTTGTATTGCATGTTTAGTGGAAGAATAGGTATTTTAGTTGATTTAAAAGTCTTTTTAAAATCTTTATAAAGATACTTCTATATGTGAATGCTAATATATTTTAAAAGGTATTTATATAAGTTCAAGCTGGTAATGTGTGAAAAGAATCAGGGTAATTTGACAATCTTATTTCCTCTTTCAATTCAAATTTGATGTGGAAATTGCTTAATTTTTTTGATGTCCTTATCTTTACTATAATATGTATAGAAATACAAACAAAAGCAAAAGATGTTCCTCTCAGATTTAGAGTAATTAAATCTGAAAGAAATTTTTAAATATCTTTTAGAATATACAAGACTTAACTTTGAATTTAAGTTAAGATATAAAGCAGAGATGAATATGTATATAAAGTATGGATAAGATAAATATCTACTGATGGAAAAACTAATCTATCCTAGTTTTTAAACTTGACATAACCCTTAGTGGAATTTAAGTGATTTTCTTTAAATATATGGCCAGTGTTTCTCTGATTGAATTACTATTTGAAAATGTACGGAATTTCCAGTTATTCAAAGAATATTCATTTACAGTGTTCATTCAAGCAGATCAGATTAGTTTTTTTAAATTGAAGGAAACCTTTTAGTCATGTTCATATTAATAAATTTTTTAACTCAAATTTATACCATGAGTTCTTTTAATTTTTTTTCAAAGAAACCAGTTTAATCATAACAATTTTATGTATTGCAAATGTGTAATATTCTGATAAAATCTGCTTTTCAAGTATATTCAAGAATTTACAGGTATTTTTTTTTTTCACTGAATTCTTAAGCTCATTGGTTATAATTTGTTAATGAAATCAACCTCAAATTATTCTTGTTTAAAGTACTATTGCATTGTATTTTTTTATTGATTTAGAGTTGCATCTTATAACATTTTAATTTGATCTCTACTTTGTGTATTTTAGGAATTTCACACACAGTTTAAGACGGATAGCTTTATCTGATTGATTACCTTAAGTTTTAATTATTATAAGAGTAAGGAAAAGGAGAAATTCCTATTTTTCCATTTCATAGTTTGTAGTAAAGTGCAAAATCAAAATATAAAAAAGATGTCAAAAATAATGTTGGGTAATAAAATGTTACTGTAATTATTAGGGCACTTATTGACACCTTGATAACTGTAAATTGAAAAAATTATTACTTCCAGTCAAAGGAGTGTAAGAAGTGGACATCAGTGGCCCTAAATTTTATTAAATCAAAACATCTTTATATACTAAAACTATATTTAAATAATTTTAAATCATATGCAATCTTGTCCATTTATCAATGAAAGATTCTAGTTAGAAATGTCATTAAATATTAAGTTAATTTCATTTGTTTAAAATTTTTTTACTGTGCAAAATTAGAAACAATGCTCATACTCTCTTAGGGAAGAAATGTAATTATTGAGCAATCCTGGGGATCACCCAAGATTACCAAAGATGGTGTTACAGTGGCGAAAGCTATAGAGTTAAAAGATAAATTTCAAAATATCGGTGCCAAGCTAGTTCAAGATGTTGCTAATAATACTAATGAAGAAGCCGGAGATGGTACTACTACAGCAACTGTATTAGCCAGAGCAATTGCAAAGGAAGGATTTGAAAAAATTAGTAAAGGAACAAATCCTATTGAATTTAGAAAAGGTATTTAAACTTGGATACTTTTTCTGATAATATAAACATGCATATAAGTAAATTTAATTTCTGTAAAAGGCTTTTAAATGAAATTTTTAATATATTTATTTTGAAAATAATGGTAAAAAGATAAACTTATTATTTTTTTACTTAATTTTAATTAGGCTGATTAAATATTAAATCCAATATAACTAAGCATTGTAGCTTTTATTAGAAACTAGAAATTTATAAATTTTACTACTGCTAAATTGATGAGTGCTACGTGCCAAGATGAGCGATAACATTAAAATATGGTTACTTTCATATTTTTATCACATGATGATGTGGTTGCCATAGAAATGACACACATGTATAGTTAATTATTTTGTGTGTGTGGCAATCTTGTTAATTTCAGATGATTTTAATTGATTTCTTTAAAACTAACCATTTTCAATTCGATTATTCAACCTACTGCTTCAGACTTCTATTTTGTGCTATATTCAAATATGGATATTTCTAACATCATTGGTGATTATCGGGATATTTTTAAAGCATATGAAGGCTGTGTTTTTAATTATTTCTGCAAATTACAAATTTCCACTTTATTTTACTTTTAAATAATGCGCTATAAATATTCCTTGTTCGATTAAATTCATTAAAGGAAGTCGCAGTTTTTGGAATAAAATTCTTTTAAAATTATTTACCTAACTATTTGTTACAGCTAGACCACCATCTTGGATTCCATATCACTCGACAACAAGCTCTGCTTGGCGCATAGCACTCGGATATATTAGTTCCACTTTACTACTAGATTTTAATATGGAAGATTTTTATATATATAAGAATTATTGCAATAAAAATTAATATAACTGATAAACAGATCTATTTTCCAATGTATTAATTTGAAGCATAGCTTGTAAAGGTATTCCTTTAAGATGTGCATAAAATTTGTACAATTTTATTTATATATTATGCATTTAATTTTTCAATTTATCTGCTTAAAATTGAGCAGTATATAGAAGCATTAATTTTTGACAGGTGTTATGTTGGCTGTTGAGAGAGTAGTTGATGAACTTAAGAAAAATTCTAAAACAGTAACGACTCCAGAAGAAATAGCTCAAGTAAGTCCATTTTTTTTCCCTCTCAATTTTAACCTGTCTCAAATATCTAGAACTAAATTAACTTTTCTCCCATGAGAAAGATAATGAAAATGAAAAATTGTGAAATGATAAAGCTTAAAGACTAATTTAATAAAGTACAAATACATTAAATGAAAAATAAATCTATATATATATATTTAGGATTGAGGTCAGAAGTCTTTAATAGAAAAAGTAAGGTTAGGAGCAGATTACTACCTATATGTTATGTAAGCACATTGTCTTCAATATTTTTATGAATATAAATTTCTTACACAATTTGTTCCACTTGGATGCTTGCTTGGTTCTGTATCCAAGAATCTTAGTTTAAAAATTTTAGGCAATTATGTGATTTAGCTAAGAAAATCTTATAGGTTCGTCTGTTTTTAAAAAATTAATTTTTGTTCCTTGCAGTACATTTTCTGATGGAACCTTCTATTATTCAAGCTTAACAATTATTTCAAAGAGAATTTTAAATTTTCTTCTTTTAATCTTAAATAAAAATCAGTCCTCATATGTATATTAAAAAGGATTTGAATATGCATATTAAATTTATTAAAGTTCTCTGTGTGTAAAATTAATTTTTTATTATATATATTGCTGATTAATGAAATATCTGTTCTGTAATTCTATACTAACTTATATTTCTTAAAACTTAAATTTAGGTAGCAACCATTTCTGCTAATGGTGATAAAACTATTGGAGATTTAATTTCAAATGCCATGAAGAAAGTCGGAAAGGATGGTGTAATAACCGTAAAAGTGAGTGATTTTTTTTTAAAAAAAGAAACATGCTTAAGAAAATCGGCTGTAATTGGCTCAATAACTTTATATGCATTTTAATTATAAATTTATTATGTAAAAAAAAGTACTCACTAGTAGGAAATAAAGATATATTAGTTTAGATTTCTTTTATGAAAACTTGCATATAAATGGTTTATTTATTCTTTTACCAGCAAAGTTTATATTAATCTTAATGATACTTAGAGTTAAAAGATGGAAAAATTATATGATTATAAAAAAATGTAAGTTTTATCAAACAATCTTTTGTTGCCTTTCTTAAAGTGCACTTGGAAAATGATGGCAAGTGACATTATTTCATTTCACTTTACACAGTGTATTTTTAAAAAAATCACGTTCCACAGAAGAATGTCTTGCCTGTAATTTTTTCAAAACAACTTTGACAAAATCTCAATTTTTATTCATATAGTGTTGGTATATATGTGTAAAATAAAAGTGCAATAGAACTTAAATTTTCCTTTTGTGTTATAATTCAAACTTTCAGAAATTGATTTAAAGAAAACGCTTCTAATGCATACTGGCACCATCATTTGAATTACTAAAATACTTCTAATTAAGAGTAAAAATCTAAATTGCATTTCTAATAAAAATTTAAAAATTAATTTTTAAAGTGCTCCAAGCATAAGGCATTTAACACTTTTATGCATACATGTTAATGTATTTTTTCCTTAGGATGGAAAAACTCTAACTGATGAATTGGAAGTAATTGAAGGGATGAAATTTGATCGAGGTTACATTTCACCATATTTTATAAATACTGCTAAAGGTATTGTATTTATATTTATCTATGTGTATATAATCTTTCTAAAGCATTTATACTTGGATATTTAATAAATATTTTATTTTAGGTGCAAAAATTGAATATCAGGATGCCTTAGTGTTATTTAGTGAGAAGAAAATATCTAGTGTACAATCTATTATACCTGCTTTGGAGTTAGCCAATTCAAAGAGAAAACCTTTAATAATTGTTGCTGAAGATGTTGATGGAGAAGCTTTAAGTACAATGGTATTAAATAGGTAAAAATAGTTTTCATTGTTAGAATTAATTTCTCATTAAACTGTATAAAACAGAAGAAAAAATCAACCATTTTGAAAGCTAAATTAACATGTCTATAAGTAAAGAATGTGCTATAGATTTATTAAAATGTGAAAAAATGGAATTTCTTGAATTGAATTAAAATGCTCTTTTCAATTTACATTTGTTGTAGTATTTATTCATACATTATAACCTTGCTAAGATTTTTTTTTATAAAAGTATAATTTGGGTCTGTAAAAATTTATATTTTAGCTAACAAGAGTGTTAATTATTTTTATGCAGCATTTATCTGTTAATTCATTATATTTTACCTTTTTTTCTAATCCAAATTGATTTAGTTACATTTAAGTAATTTTTTTATAGATTAAAAGTAGGTCTTCAAGTAGCTGCTGTCAAAGCTCCTGGTTTTGGAGATAACAGAAAAAGTACTCTTCATGATATGGCTATTGCAACAGGAGGTATTGTATTTGGTGATGATGCAGATTTAGTTAAATTAGAAGATCTTCAACCAACTGACCTTGGAGAAGTATCAGAAGTTGTTATTACAAAGGATGATACATTATTGCTTAAGGTATTGTGTGTGTGTGTGAATATTTTACTATTTCACTTACATTATAGATTTCATATTGTTGAATTGAATCCATAAATTTTGGCATGAATCTATTGAATTCTAGATAAAGCAATACAGTTATAATAAAACTAAAGATCTAGTAATTTTCTTGTTGGTGATTTGTAATTTTCACTTAGGTCAAAAATATTTGATTAATTGATCTCTACAAATATGAAATTTTTTCAAATAAATTTCAAGTAAATGATTATCATAAGAAAAATCAGTTTTTTTTCTTTTTACTATAAATTTTTAAACATTTAATAACTATCAAAATATTGGTTAAATATTAAGAAATCAAAATATATTTCCAATTGGTTTTCTTTGGGTATAATAATGTATAAGATCTTAAATTATGCTTGGATACCATTAAAATTAAATGTTTTTTTTCTGCCTCTGATTCTGAAAAGTTAAATTTTTTTTGTTGAATATAATATAGTAAGGGAGGTATATTTAAGATGCAAATTAAACATTAAACTGAATCTTGGTAATCAATTATTCTTATGTAACAAAGTGTTCTCTCAATAAGTTCTACTCCATTGTAGAATAGATTTCATGTTACAAAAATGTACTATCGATTTTGTACACTATTGCAGTACTTGCATAAAACTTGTCTAAGCAAATAAAATCAAATGGCATGGCCCTCTAGCTGCAAACTATTTTTTATAATGCCTGATCACATGTCTTCCTTGAAAATCAGACAATACATTAATTCCTTTGGAAAATGTTGGAATATACACAGTTCATATTAGTTGCTATGTTACATTCATATTTTTAGGGCTCTTAAACTTAAAAAAGGGAAAAATTTCTTTTGAACAACAGTGAAGGAAATGGTGTAAAACTTAAAACCTGTCATATATGCTAAGAGTATTAATCTGCAGCCTAAAGGATGGGACCTGCATTTCTCATATTATGGCTATTTCTCAATAATTAATTTTCCTTTGGGCATGCCTTACACATATCCTTTTTTTTATATATAAGTGTACATATACAATGTTTTAGCAATTCTTCTCCGTAGAAAATCATTACTGTAAGTAAGTAAAATAAGCACCCAAAAACATGATCACATTTAGGCCTTAATTCATATCAATTTGTTGTGACTAAAATATAAAGATTTTATGTACATAAACAGCATTAGAGAAGTGATAAATTTATAAGGTTATAAGTGTATATATTTATATTGTTTGCCCACCTTGTAAAACATTTGCTTAAGGCTTCCTAGCTGAAATAATTGATCAAATGATTACATATCTAAATTTTAGATATTATAATAAATAAGTAATCCATAGTGTTTATACTTGGAAATCAATGAAACTTGATCCATTCTACTTTCAGTTATGTTGATAATGAGTGCATTTCAAGCAGGTGTATGATTAGGAAGTACTAATTTAAAGAACCTTGTTAGAAATAAGAGGTTAGAAACAGTTTTGGAAGAAATAAAATTATTAGAAATTCATGTCAAAATTTCAAAGGCTGGAAATTTACACTATTTCAAAAGGACATTAATTATCTGAATAAAAGTAAATTTTTACATGCTAGTTTACTAGTGAAAAATATCTTAAATGCTGATATAAATTTTACATTAAAAGGCCCAGTTTATTTTTTACTGTAAAAGTTATGATTGAGTCTTTCTGGAGAAATATTTATTGTATATAAATCCTGCATCACCTCAAGGAATAGTAGTTAAAAACTTGTTTATACATTAAGCAAGAATCATTGACAAAACACTTTTTGCATACATTGGTTTAAATGGAATGAAATTTGTGTTTTATGTAATATTTCATTTTAACTTATTTATTTTAAATTCTTTTAACTGTTCTTATATATATATATTAAAGGGTAAAGGAAATAAACAAGATATTGACCGAAGAGTTACACAGATCAAAGATGAAATTGAACAGACTACTTCTCAATATGAAAAGGAAAAACTACAAGAACGACTAGCTAGGTTATCTAATGGAGTTGCTCTCCTTAAGGTAATATTTATAAATGTAAATTTTTTTATTAGTTTTATAAGAACTCGGAACAGTGCTGTAAACATAATTTAAATAAACAGATAATATAAATGGACTGCATGTATTTTAAATATCTTTTTCACTGATACAGTAAATTTTATTTCTTACCAGAGCAGTTGATACATCAATGCAAATTCTTTGTATGATAATTAAGTACTTTTTCAATTTCATAGGTTTAAAGAAGCACTTGTTTTGCAATTTTTTAATTTTACAAAAAAATACAGATTATTAAATATTGCTTGGCATGTGATATTGTAAAGAAATCATTATGTGCCTAGCAGTATAGAAGAGAATTTTGAGATAATTAAGAGTGGTTGCAAAGGGAAGAAAATTTCAAATTTTTAGATGCAACATACTGTTGCTAGTTCTTTTATTCCAAGTAATATTTGAAACATGAAAATATTTTCAAGTAGCATTGAGTTGATTGTTATGACATGAAAATTAATTGAAGGTGTGTGACTGTAATGTAAGACTCTGGATAAGAACAGATTGTGAAACATTTATTTCTCCATATGTTAGCTTAAAAGTTTGTAGTTTATATATATATATATATATATATATATTTTGTGTGTGGTTTAAAGAATATTGCAAAAACCTATTTGTATGGAGGATTGAGCTATTTTCTTTAATATATCAAATTCAAAGTTTATTTTCATAGAACAATTTCTATTGTAAAACCTAGTTTACTTCATTAACTTGATAAATTATACCCAATTAAGTATTAAAACTATCATCGTTCCTAGTTTAAACTGAGTAAGTGTTGACATAGGGATTTGAAATGACATAAGACTGAATATATAAATTAAGTATCATCTATGAACCAAAAGTTACAGCAACATATTTCCTGTTGGATGAAAACATTTTGTAGTGAAGTGCACTAAGGACAATAAAAAAAAAAATCATTCTAATTAAATTTAAATATTTTTTAGAAATTAAAGAAAAAAAACACTGAACATGACTTTATTTGCTATTTTGATATGTGTGTAGATAACAAAACCTTTTATTAAAGGTTGGAGGCTCCAGTGAAGTTGAAGTAAATGAAAAGAAAGACAGAGTCAATGATGCTTTAAATGCAACTCGAGCAGCAGTTGAAGAAGGAATTGTTGCTGGGGGTGGTACTGCCTTGTTACGATGCCTTCCTGCCCTAGACCAAATTAAGTGTGAAAATGAAGATCAAAAGACGGGTAGGAGTCGTCTAATTTGTACAAAAGATTTTACTTTTGACTTTTTAATTCTTTAGTTTGTGATGAAATATTTTAAATTGATAGTAAATCTTGGATTGGAGTTTTTTAGAGCAATAAGGAGTATCTCTATAAATTTTCTATTTATATTGCTGACATCAAATTAAGGACTTCTTTAAATGTAATTTTTACACCTAGCAGTTATGGAATATGTGTGTGTGTGAATTGTGTGAAAATAAGCTGTGTAAAACATAAAATGAATAATATAAATTTGTTTCTTGTGTGATGCTTTTTATTTCTTACTTTATTACATTACAAGCTAAAACTAAATATTCAAAAATTTCCCAAGATGCAAAATAGTTAATTGTTAAATCCTTTTGAATATAATTGATAAGTCTCTTTTAAAATGCTTTAATGTATTAATTAGTGTTGTATATAAATAAGAAAATAAACATTTTTTTTATTGTTGAATTAAATACATTTGTGAGTTTAAATTCTGATTGAGATTTTAATTATCAGTCTAGTGTTTGTATATATGAAACATTACTTATTTAATGTCTTCTTGTTTAGGTGTTGAGATTATTAGAAAGTCATTAAAAATGCCTTGTACTCAAATTGCTCTAAACGCTGGCGTTGATGCAGCAGTCGTTACCCAGAAAGTTTTGGATGGTAAAGGAGACTTTGGTTATGATGCAATGAAAGGTGAATACCTAAATATGATTGAAGCTGGAATCATAGATCCCACAAAGGTAATAATTTTTAAAATTTTATTTGTGGTGCATTATATTTATCTTCCTTCTATGTGTACCATTGAACTTTTAACATAGTTCTTTCAAAATATAGAAATACTGATACTTATTGCCTCTAATATTTTCTGTGCTGATTTAAAGTGTTCTATAATTAAAGGTCTAATATTGATTACTCAAATTTTTTTGAAAAAATTTACTCTTTAAATTAGCTTTGAATAAGTTTTAGGTAGTTTTGTAATTATATATCGTTGTAAGTATCGCATAATATTAAATATTTTATTTAAAAAAAACTTATTTGTGATAATGTTTGTTTTTAAATTTAATTGAAGTTTTTAAAATGCTGATTATATTTGACTTCTAATATTTTTCATTTTGTTTCAAGTTCTTGTTTTAATTGATCCTTAAATTGTTTTAAAGATCTTAAATATATTTTTTGCTTAATATTGATAGGTTGTAAGGACAGCCCTCTTGGATGCTTCTGGTGTTGCATCTCTTCTAACAACTGCAGAATCTGTTATTACAGAAGTTCCCAAGGAAGAAAAAATGCCTATGGGAGGTGGAGGTATGGGTGGCATGGGAGGAATGGGAGGTTATGACATGTAAAAAAAAATCTAAATGTAAAGTTATACAGAGAAGAAATTGACCACATTTTTACATAGTCAGGGACTTGGAAGGAAGGCCATGTTTTATACTTGTTAACTAATGCATTTGAAATCATGCCATTCCTCTATTTTTGTTCAATGTCACACATTTTTGTTAATTCATTGTAGAGTTGTGTAAAATAAACAAATTTTTTTATTAGTTTGTTTGCTTATTGTACAGTTTTAAGTCTGAAATTTAAACTTTATTTTGGAAGTATTTAAGGTAAAGGATCGTGAAGCTCCAATGTTATTTTATCTTCCTCTGGTAAAGGCCTTCTCTTAAACTGGGGAGTGTTTACTAAATATAAAACAAGTATGGCAAATACTGTCAATGAAACTCCTAAGAAATTTGCAACATAACCAGCTGGTGGCAGATCTGAGTATTCTTTGCCTCTGAAATGGGAAAAATACATAAATGAAACTTCAATGGGAGTATTAAGTAATGAATATAAATATCAAATTATATATAAACATTTGACCAAATATTTCTGTATAGTTTGGTCTGTGTATTTTAATACCTTTTTAAATTTGGGAAATCTTAAAAGTGTTTGCCACATCAGATTTATAGCTGCCATGATAACAATTTGAGAATTAAACTGGTCTCATTTAATTTATACTTATATAATGTTTATTATTCAATCTTGGTATATTGTAGAGTGAAGATTAACAGCCCTATTTTAATGTTTTATGACATTCTGATTCAATTAGTTCAGATTATCTGCAATATTTTATGTATGAGATGTTTCAGAGTCGATATTAATAGATATTTCTCCTTACTAGTGTGTATAAGGTTAGTATGTCAGGGAACTCCTCTGTATATGAACAAATCATTTGTATTGTTTTGTTACAACTAAATTTTAATTCAGTTTAATATTGTTTTTAAATGTCTTCAGATGTATATATTTATGACTAATAAACACATAAGTTCTTTTGTTTTAATTAATGTGTTGTAGCATGTTTTATATAATTCAAAAATATTTAAGATTTGCTCAAATAAGTTGGAGAATTAAAAGTAGAAACCGGTTCACAAAATGGACTTGAAAATGAAGATAGAAACATTTGGCCAATTACAATGAATAGTGATTATTAATGATAAAAGCATGTACTAACAAATTTCTTGGTGTTTGTGTTGTATCAAAAGTCATATTTGCAAGAAAGTCATAAATTCTAGTACATAATAAAAGTTATTGGAATATTTTCCTTGCCATCTGTTTTATAAAATTTTTTCTTTACCATTTATATTATGACTTGGTACTTTGAGATAAGATTTATGACACCTTTGTGGTCTGGCTGTGCAAGTTTTACGGCAAATGTATAGTTTCGTGTACTGTTTACAAATAAGGAATCTATAAAGACTAGAATCTGGTCTATCCAGTTTGTAACATGTTCAGACACCTAGCTTGGTGGCATATGCAGCTTTGTCCTCAAACATGTTATAATTAAATTTTTATGCTGTACTATGCTTCATAGTTTACAATATGCACCTACTCTTGTAAATAGTTTTCTTTAGAATTTTATTTTGTTACTATTTTATCTGCATGATATTGAATTATTTGAAAATATTATTCAAAATTCATATAATGGGAAGCTATGTATTCAAAACTTATTTTATGAGAAGTAAAAGATGCAGACTAATTTTAGATAGGAGAACATCTTAATGAGATTGAGGGGTAACCTATATATTGGTAGTGAATTGAAATGGTATATGACAATTCAAATGAATTATTTAAGAGGAAATTTTCATATTGATTTTTAAGAATGAAGCTATCAAGTGGTATGAAAAGAGTTTAAAAATGAAATGAAACATTTGTAAAATTTTCAGAGTTAGGGGAGGAAATTGTGCATCATTTGAAAGTAAGTTCTGAAATTTTGGAAAATGGAAACAAAGGCATGTGAACATTTAAAATCGGATTAGGTGTTTACTATCAAAATTTAATCTTTGCCTCAAATGTGCATATTAGGTTGAGTAAAAAGTTTTCTGCCAAAAAAAATGTATATTGTAAAATGATAAATATATATAAAATCGGCAGCGCTAATGAGGACGGTGATCTTCATTTAAATCTACAATGGTCTGCCAGCATTTTGGTAACTTTCAATCCCTTCTGTGAAACTTTTCAAGATGCAGCTGCAAACGTAAAAACAGATAGTAATACTAAGGCACTATGTCTAGCCTGTATGGTGGATGTTGCATCAAACCCCACTTACAGGTGTAGAGCGTCCAGCTGGTCATCGCAGTAACATGTACCTGGGCGTTGTCTTGAAAGAGAACGATCTTCCTTTGGAACTCTTTTTTTACATTTTTCGCAAATGGCATTGCTAACTTCTATTAGCATTTCACTGTACATTGTACTGTTGATAGTCTGTCTGCTGTCTAGTATTCTTTAGAGATAATTCCACGACAATCCTACCAGATACAGAGAAGCACCTTCTTGTTATTTACCGTTCGTCTTGCAACCAAACCTACTGATTCACCAGGTGCTGACCAGCCTCTTTCATGGCTTGTATTGTAATACATCCATTTTTCATCTCGGGTCAAAATTCTGCCCAGAATGTTCTTTCCTTTGATCTCTGAGCAGAGCCAAAGTACCACTGAAGACCCGCTGTGTAGGGCAGCGATGCACATTAAATC